>JAFIRS010004842.1:0-73027 GCA_018342105.1 Gonioctena quinquepunctata
TTGATAATTTTCACTATTTCCTGTAAGATAGTATAAGGTAGTTTTCTCCTAGTGGTAGGTAGAAAATAAGTTAATTTTGAATAATGGGATAAAATATGGATTCCAAACATTTTCTTCTGATTGAATTCAATTAAATGAAACTATCTCAACGTTTTCTGGGTCTATTATTTTTATTTATCAATACATGAAAAAAATGAATAATAAAAAAAACAGTATTATATTGACATCAAGCAAAGAAGAAGACGGTGCTGTAACCCTCTTGCGGTTAAGACGATCACCTCTGCATAGGCATTACCGATTGAGCTAGAAAGGTAAAGTGAGAAGGTGAAAACTAAAAGAAAAGGGCAGTGTTTTTCATTTTAAATACAATGAGTCATATTATAATTTCACAATTCCACAAATCATAACAATATATACTCTTTCTCAAAAAGAACACAAATTCTACACGGTCAGTGTATAATCAAAAACATTTACAATAAAAAAAAGTTGAAGGTTTGTTACCCTCTCAAAAATAAACACTTGTGGGAAAAATCGATAGTTTAAAATACATAAAAAATATTCCTCAAAAATTATACTTATTTCAAACTATCAAAGAGAAGATATAATATATATAATATATGATTCTCAAATATATATATATATATATATATATATATATAGAGAGAGAGAGAGAGAGAGAGAGAGAGAAAGAGAAATTTGTTACGAATCCAATCCGCCAACAGCTGTTTCATGGTTTCCCAATCAGCAGGACGGCTTGTGGTCTCTTTCAAATTCGTATCAAATATCTTGTCAGTAATGACCGCAATTCCCAAATTCTTCAATCAAAGCCTAATGAATGTTAATCTCATAGTGCTAATACCTACCGGCAAGTACGAAAATTTGAAAAGCATCAAATTATAGATGTGACACCTATAATCGTGTGGTGAAGCATAGACCTGGGAATTTCAATGACCCGAAATTTCGTGCACATTAATAGGTCACCAACAGATGTCAGCATAGGCCAATCCACGACACCAATCGTCGCACTCCAAGTGCGTTCAGAGTAACGCAAAACAAATAACGAAAGAAAGAGAAATTTGTTACGAATCGAAAAGAGTCCACCATCCGCCAACAGCTGTTTCATGGTTTCCCAATCAGACCACAAGCCGTCGTAAAAAATTTCTCTTTCTCTCGTTATTTGTTCTGCGTTACGATTATTGGTGTCGTGGATTGGCCTATGCTGACATCGGTTGGTGACCTATTGATGTGCACGAAATTTCGTGTCATTAAAATTCCACGACAACAGGTCTAAGCTTCACCACACAGATTATAGGTGTCACTATCTATTATTTGATGCTTTTCATATAAATATATATATATATATATATATATATATATATATATATTCACATATATATATATATATATAAATTTTGAAAGGAAAAAAACCACAAAAAGAATAATTATTAAATAATTATTAGTTTCAAGAGATTGTTTTTACATGATTTTGGAAGTTCTATTTATTAGTAAGCCTATGTATAATATGGATGGATAAAAATGTCAAAATACTATAACACAATCAATTTCCTACACTGTCATAATGATTATAACCCATAATTGGTAAAAAGACAACAAAAAGTCTAGATTTACAAAATTTTTATGAATAAAAAGTGATCAACACATTTATAAATTTGAAACATACAGTATATGAAATTGTGGATAACTAAAAGTAGCCAATGGTAGAACAGCAAACTTCTTGATGACAATAGCCAATCAGGGAATAGATGGTCATATGGAAAATTGGAAATTGTGGGAGAATAACAACGGGGTGATGTCATAAGCAATTATTATTGAAATTTGTACATAGTAATAAGAATGGAAAAATAGTTGTATATATAAATCATGTGAGATGAACCCAAACAGTGAAATGTGACAATTTGGTGCGCGAATTCAAAAATTCAAATGAAAAAGAAGAAGGAAAATTGGTATCCTAGGGAGCAACAAACAAAGCCACGATGAGATCGAAAATAAATTCACAAGAGAATGCCACGCAACATTTTGTGGGAAAGAAAAATGTAATAATTCCAACATTAGAAAAAAAAAACAATATTACTTTAATTATACAACATATCCAAGTGTCCAAAGCTGATTTCTGCATCTGTATGGTTCCTGATTTATGGTATTGGAGTTCCTGATAGAGCTTGGAGTGAGAAGGGATCCAGTTTCAGGGCATATCTTGAACACCGAAATTTCCAGCCAGGTATAAAAACTTCAATAGTGCACATCCGGTCCTGAACAATTTCACAAATAACGTATCTCACATCTGAAGAACTTCATTTTACTTTATTCTGAACTATAACAGAAAACTTCACTCTCAAGGAAAAAGTGAGGTTGTGTCTATCTATCCATGATTTGATTTTTATGATTATCTGTGAATATTTGTAGATTCACATTAGAATAAGTTATTTCTCGTAGGCCAGGTAAAATCAAGTCTTCCTGAATAAAGGAAATAATTGCTTTTTGATACTTTGTTGTTTGTTTTCTTACAATGTTAAACAATCATACCGATGACCATTGAATAAATTGAAATTAGACAGCAGTGGTTAGTGGCTCTATTGCCTGAACCGGCTATCTGAGATAAGAGGCGTACCAACTGTTGCTCAGCCGTGGTGAGAAAAGTGATAACAATTGGCAGCAGCGTGACGAGAGAACAGTGACGTTCGCTAGCAATTATTATTACATCATATAAAATATTATACAGGGCAAAAATACTTATCTATATCATAACAATTTGGCTCACAAAGAATAACAAAAATTATTAGCAATCTTCATTTAATAACAACAATTTATATCTACAATTCATCATTACATAACAATTGGCACCCAAAACGCGGTCCAAAAATATATTAATAATAATAATAACAAAATTCTTTATTTATGCAAATTCTCATTCCATAACAAATTGGCACCCAAAGTGTGGGATGAAATAATAACAAAATAATTTGTTATGAATCATCATTACATAATAATATATATATATATATATATATATATATACACGGAATCAATCATCACCACTTCAAATACCACCATCATCCATTCATACCAAAAAATCTCAGTTCGGGAGCGAAATTGTAACGGGTTTTCTAGGGTCAGGAATAATAACTATCATCCTCAGAATATTTCGTTATTTATGACGCCAAGACACCTATTCAAATTATTTTTAAACTCAACTTTCACCCTCGTGCGCCAGATTTTATAGTGGTTCACTTCACCTACCAGGGATAGCAACAATGGTCCTTTGACTCAATTGAAAATATCCAAAGGTCTGTAGGCTTCGCCTTGGGAGTGGACTTTGGTTGATTTTGATTGCACAGACAGACAGACCTGTCTTCATCCTCACTTGATTCTGATTCTATAGTTTGTATGCCTGAAAAGGAGAAGTTACTTTCCATAGAAGATTCCAAGTGAAACCACAATTTCACAATTTTATTAGAACTTCAACTTATCCAATTTGAATTTATGACACACGGTTATTAGGACTTCAAAAATATATCTTATTCACTGAATTCAACAGATGAACGCAAATTTATCAATTCATAAGTTCCAACAATGAACACCAACAAGAACATATCTATCAAAATATAATTACAAATTCCTTTTGTGAGATAATAGCTATATCTTACTTTGTCAGCCCAGAGACCTTTTTTATATTTTTAAATCTAAGTTCAGAAAGTTATTTTCTGGTGGCTTCGCGAGAATTGAATTCACCCACTAAACTTCATGACTCTATAAACTCGTCTTCACGGGCTACTAGTACTACTAGTAATAATTACTTTGAACTTCACGGAGAGAAAACAGAACCATCTTGATATTTCAAACCGTCTTTTGTCAGACCACAAACTACGGTGTTATCACCCTCCTGATCTGCCCCTAGTACCAACTTCGCAGAAAGCAGTCATATATGGCTAGGATTCTGCGTACGAGACATCAACGTGTATTACTTTTTATATTCATAATCGCTTTAACTAAGAAAATTCGAATATTCAATAAAATGAATTTTATTCTGGATTCAGGAACCCCAATATCTGTATATTAGTCTTATCGTAATTTGAAGATGAAAAACGTTACTCTGCAAGTATCTGGAGAAAAACAGAACAAAAACTGAACTTGTGAACTGATTTATTAGCGGGCCAACTGCTCTCGTTCGGACATGATCCGTGCCTTGAGCAGTTTGTAAAACTGACATATCGTTACCCCCGATAATACCCCAGAATGTAACTCGGAGTGCTGTAGGCTTGAATGGTTCATCGATCTCTTGCTATAGGAGATTAAAACACAACTTCAGCGAAATAGATGCAAAAAAGTTCAATATTTCGTTCAATCAATTACCTTGACGCTATGAATTCTATTACACTCTTGATACTTGCCAAAGTCAAAAATGAAATAAACGCAATCCTCCGTAGGATTGTCAATCGATATTAAATTATCGAAGTGATAGGATATTAATATTCATTCTTTGCTAAAACGAATACTCTACGACATAAATCAATCCGAAATAACAACTAATACACTTGATTTATCGTGAAAATCACGTTACTGGATTATTTCACACCTGTGAGGTTGAAATACTTCCACAGCTGAAGATTAGTTTCAGTATCGTATGAAATATTTGGTATCAACGGAATAAAATAAATCAGACGTTTCGCTAACCTGATTAACTCAAACGGCTATCAAACACATTGGAGAAAATGCACAACAGGGAAATATGGTTATAAAAGTGTCTTTTTGACACAAGTAAATCAACAGGTTATCTAAGGTTTATACAGAATGTTTCACTTACGGTTACCTCATTACTTAAACAAAACTTTGAATGCTTATGGTATATGGAAAATTACTTGTTTACGGTCACGACTCGCAGAAGAATTTCGAACACTTGTTTTCGGACTGGAAAAAAAGTGCGATCCTAATTAAATTTCGACTTTTATATCCACCGGATTCACAAGGAATTCCGGACAAAAACTGTATCAAGAAATACGCTCTTTCTGTCTCAATAATCTGAGAACTGGACCAAAAAACAACTTATTTTTTTGTTCCCTTATGCCAAAGCGTTTTTACTAATACGAATTTAACTTTCTCTACCCTCCTAGTCCAAACAGTCTTGTTGTACGGTGCAAAAAGGCATCAGCACTTTATTTTCCTGGGTTGTGTGATATTTTCAGTAGCTGTGAGTATTGACACTTATTTTCTAAACTGGGAATTATTTTATTGCCAGACCATAATTTATGTTGAACCCCAAATAGGAGTGTTTCCCTGTTCGTGGCAGAGTATTTGCCTTCAGTTCTGCCCCCGTGTGTTTGGATAGGACCTTGTTGAATCTGAGGTTCTTATACCTTGGCAGTGGGTTCTCCAAGTGTCTCTCTGTAATACTAGATTACTCTCTCTGTATTCTCTTTGCGCTGACTTGTAGTCTTATCAGTGAGTGGGATGTTAAGTCCGTTTTGCTCTGTTGAGAAGTTTAGTGACTTTCTCACGGTGGGACACTATTTGTGAGTTCTACCATGGGGTTTTGCCAGCCTTGTCTACCTATTTCAAAACAAAGTTGGCTTCGTATGATGATAGGATGACGAAATTAGGACACTCTGCGAACGTCTCAAGTTCTACATCAGATCCGTAGCGTGTAGGTGTGAATCCAAGCCTTCCTTATAATTCCTCCTCATAGAGGTTCCATCAGGTGGCTCTGGGATTCCTATACCTGATGTTGTCTGCATGGCTATTGCCTATTAGTGAGGAAAGTATGTATCGGTGGTCTGCTATGGTTTCTTCCACCGACGCATGCCAGTCGCTGACGCACCTTGTCAGTTCGGAGGAACATTGGGATCGACGATTGTTTGAGCCAGGGGCGTGGAATAGGTAGGCACTGATCATCTGTTGAGGATTTCCAGGTTACTGAAACTCAGGAATTCGGGGAGTGCCCTACCTCTTGGGTTCGCATCGCGATTTCCTAGCAGTGTGTGGTGATAGTTTGCGTCACAACCCAACTGAAGGGGCGGACTCTGTTCCATATGGGAAGTAAGGGAGCCCACTATGACTCCGTTTGTATTTCTTTTTGAGTCGTCGACCAGCTTAATCCTCACCGCTACCTGGTCCCTGTAGCAGAAGCCTGGTAACAGAGTGGCGTCAACACCTCCTGCATGAACGCATATTTCAGGTCTTGCTTCGGAGGTGCAGTGGTGAAGAGAACATTCAACTTGGCCCATAGCTCTCATCTTGCCTTGGTAGGCCAACGGTTCTTGGATAAGAGATATGTTCATATCGAGCTCTCTGAGCCTTCTGCGTAGGAGAGCTGTAGAGTTCCTGCCGTGTTAGATGTTGGTTTACAGAAGTTTGAGCGGTTCGGAGAAGCAGTGGAAAGAGACCGCCATTGAGTAGTCTAATCCTTCTGCATCTCAGCTTGTCTGAGGCCTCTAGGATTACCACTCTCGTTCTGACTACCATGTTCTTGTCCAGACCTGTCGAAAGACTGAATTGGTCAACTTCCGTCAGGGTCACGTCCTCTGGGTCGAGAAATAAATTGCCCATATTCTGCATAAACATGGAACTATAACGTTAACGTTATTTTTGTATGTAAAAGTATTGGATAAGATAATCAACGAATATAATTTTTTCTCAAAGAGAAAGAATTAAGTGCAGATCCACGAGAATTTCTGCATGGGGATACTGATCGCGACAATAACTTTTAAAACAATCTGAAAGCTGGATTATTTGAGCTGGATTTATATTCTAGTAATGAAGAATTAATAGCTTCCAGAAAATGCACAAACATGAAAAAAATATTCTATCAGATGTAAGATGTCAACCTCATGAAATCAAAGTTAATATTGCGTCACAGTTGAGGACCATGTCATGAAATGAACCAACGTATGTTTAATGTATGATTATATTTTATTTCCTAAGATTTAAGTATAAACCACAAACCAAGAGAGACCTGGAGAGGATGAGTGCAAGATAAATAAGGAGATAAAAAAATATATTGTTTCAGGGGCTATTGAAAATACGCGATATGAAATATTTCGAAAAAACCAATAGTCAATATGCCAGAGGAGTTATTTGATAAACATAAAACCATTCGTATTGAACTGAGCGATCCACTGCAAATAAAGAAAATGTTGTAGTCATCAAAATGGAATAATATCTCTGCAGTGAATTGTTCATCTCAATATTATGATATTTAATTTCAAACTACACATGATGTATCAAATATAGTCAAGCTAATATGAATAAGTTCAAATTCAAGCCATATCGAAACAAACAAATATACAAATACTCCTACGTGTCCCTCAAAAATCACAAAACCTGTGTTTTCGAGATATAATAAACGACTAGAAACCCATTGACGATATGTTCGTTTATATTTATGGAGATACACACATTGAAAAATATGTACCCGATGACGAAGGATATCCTACAGTCACCCCAGTGCAGTGAAGCCAAATATGTTTTTGCATGAGAATATATATAAATTTCTTCATGTTAGAGTTATGCACTGAAGGAATGAAGAAATATTCCTTCGAAATATTTATTTTGAGTCCTCAATGATCATATTACATTTTCTTTGTCAGAGTGGAAGTGCTACTTTTACTCTGCCATAGTGAACGTGCACTTATTTTACATTTAAACTTCAGATCTGTATGTTTTTGCGTTTGGGTAAAAATAGTATGTGCCATTCGGAGTTGAAATTAATTGGGGCTAATCTCCATAGTAGCCACACATAGGTTAGTTTTACTTCTAATAACACGATTTACTTCCTCTACGAACGTATTCAATCTCGAATTATTGTTGCAGATATATGATAACGAATTGGAAAGTCAACTCGAATTCAATGGATTTACAGATATGTTGACATCATTCGAATTGTACAAAG
The DNA here is from genome assembly GCA_018342105.1 of Gonioctena quinquepunctata. NCBI lineage: Eukaryota > Metazoa > Arthropoda > Insecta > Coleoptera > Chrysomelidae > Gonioctena > Gonioctena quinquepunctata. The sequence continues at coordinate 7,904 of JAFIRS010004842.1, forward strand.
GAAAACAAGTGGGTGATGAAGCGTTAGATGAACAAAACATCAATGCTGTATTCAAAGGATCGATCAAGATATACCAGAAGCCTAGTGATCACATGGATTACGTAACGGTCTGTGGCCAGCCACTTAAAGAAGGTTTTTTTGGAAATTATCCGGATAACCATCAGCTGAGATATATACTCCGTGTTTATTGTGTCAGAGCATTGGGACTGAGACCGAAAGACCTTGCTGGCAGGTCAGACCCGTATTTATATTTAACGCTGAATGATAAAATTTTCAACGATAGAGCAAATTATATCGCACGACAAGTGAATCCAGTTTTTGGGAGGTAAGTTCAGTTATTTCACATTTTTTATTCAACTCCATATTTAACTTCAGGTGAAAGCTTGCAAGTTACTCGGAAACCATTTCCATCTATGCGATTGACATGAAACAATATAATTTTTGAATAAATTTTTCTGTGGCAAGCGCATTGAGATTCAAAGGAAAGAGGAAACAGAACTTACTTTCACGCCAAGTAAAACATATAATTTTTTGTCTAAATCTGAAAACTCAGAGATCTTCAGTGAAACCATGGAATATCAATATATTTCACCTTCTCTCTGGTCGAGGTAAACAAAAAAAAGTAATGTATAAATGAAATATCTTGATCTATTCGAAATATAAACACTTGGCTTGAGTAATATTCGTTTCACTCAAACATTATTCTATGAATGAAATGAATTGTTTTTCCCACTCAAATAATGAGTTCATTCCGAATTGTTGATGACAATACTCAGAACTCTAATTTCTGAGCCAACAAAAAATTCAGATTTTTTATTTAACGAAATATTTGGTTTATTTTCCATCGATTCTGTCCCGGCAATTATCGGTTATGTCAAACATAAAGATTCTCCACTATCCCGTTTACTCAATAGTGATGACATTAGTGAATAGAAAAACTAACTAGAACCATACGCAGATAAAACGTACTTTGTCACCGCATATATAACTTTGTCACCTTCGATTTCGGAGATGACAAGGTCCCGCCTTGCTTTTTGGCCAGATAGGTTCTAGAGGGTCCAAGGATCATCATATCAAAAATTTGTTTAGAGGACCCTTTCTTACCGATTCAAAAAGTTTTCAGTTGGTCGGTATATCACTGGCGCTAGCGTCGCATTCATTTGGGGTTTCATTTTCGACGTTGTTACCTCCGTTAATCAGCAGATGCGTTGTCACCAAATGAGATTGAGGCCCAGATGAAATGAAAATGGCGAACAGTAAAACATTCCAAATCCCGATTTTCTTATGAAATGTTTCACATTCGTGAGTTTCATTGCTGTTTGTCTCATTGAATTGGATGATACCAATCTACAATTAGACTATAATTGAAAACTGGCTATTGCAGGGTCAATTTCCAGGAAAAAAAAATCTGTTTCGAGAAGCAGATGTAGAACATGCCTATCAGCATCTATTCGTGCAGTCATAATGTCACAAAACTTCTTTCGCTGATCAAAATCATCCTCATTTAATTGGTGTGTCAAATGTATTTTGTAGGGATGAAATTTATAATGTATCAGGATTCGGCGGATACTGATTCTTCTGATATTGGTAACACTAGCCAATTTTCTCTTACTCAACGTTGGATCTGCATGAACTTGTCCTAAAAGTACAACTTCAACAGATTCGTTTCTCAACGGAAGTTCACGTTCTGGGTCCCGTTTTTTATTGGCTACTGTTCCCGTTTCATGAAACTTTCGGCGACGTATTCTCAGTTAAGTGAATAAAAGTCGGAGAGTGAATCCTTCAAAGAAGGTTTCTATAAATACGTTCCTCAGGCTTCAAGTCATGAACGAAACAACAAATATATTACTTTGAAAAATGAACTGGCAACGCTCAATCAGGAATTTAAATGTTTTTCAAAAACTATGTATTCAATAAATATATTTTAAAAAAAGGTCAGTTCCACCAAAAATTTTATTTTTAACTTCATTTATACATATTTAAAATTTGAACAAATTTGTTGCGTGCGACAACGGTCATGCGCCATGTTTAACGTCACAAGTCATGATTTGCTATTTGCAAATGTCAACGTCACCGTAGATTTCTAGTAAGTAATCGTGTTTGAGTTATGTCCCTAAAGCCGGCCCTGTCTATGGAGACAATGCATAGCTATGCCAGATTGAGGAGACAGCTTTTCTACCGATGTTTATCTTTGTTGAATGTTTTTATACGTAAATTATCAATTAACCTGAGATGTTCAATTTTCTAGATATTATATGAAAGGAAATTCATAATATTATTCGATATCACATCTTTGTCACTTGTAGACTGCATCTTCAAATCTCAATAAAAAACATCTGGAAAAGTGAATCTGTTATTGTGTAAAAGTTGATTTTTTTAAAGAGATGTATTCAAAACAAAATTGGTTTCACCAAAACGAAGGTGCTTCCACGAACCTGCACACTGCAATGGGCACAATCGTAAATGGCGACGGATTTTGGAAAACCAGAACTCAAAAATCACTACGAGGGAAAATTCCAGAAAACTAGTTAATATAATGTGGAAAAAACTGCGAGCAGGAAGATACAATCGTGTTTCAACAAATGTGCTGAGAATTTCCAAAGGTGAGAATCTGAATATCCCAACAGAGAAACAAATCAGAGGACCACTAACAACCATTCGAGGGACAGCATTCTCAAGATTGGTGTAGGATTGCGAAGAAAGAAAATTAACAGAATGGGTTCAAATTAAGAAACTACTGAAAGTTTCATTTTCTGATCAACGATCCTTGGCATGTCTTTCGCAAGAACTACATAGCTTGAAACCAAATCCAAAAGGAAATTTCTAGAACTTTGGTATTGGATGCGAATATTTTAGAAGTCTCATCTTTTCATCGATCAATAATGATAGTACTCTTACAGTGGATGAAAAAAGTGCTGAAATAAAAAATATCGAAAAATTCATTCCTATATCATTTTTGAAATATCTACCTTCAATGATTCAGCAGTCAGAATACAAAAACCCAATAGTTTGGAAGAAGCTCCCAATCAATTACTGAGAATATGTCAGTCATGAATGAAATAGGAGACTCCGATGAAATCATTCAAGATTGCATTAGAGATAACGAAAATCACGTATCAACAACCCATACACCTGATGATACTCCTATATTAACTTCTCCTTACTCAGCAAAGTCTTTGAACCATTATTAATACCAGATGATTATAAAAATTGTGGATACTTCCTCAGCAATTTTTTGTCGTCAAGAATAAATATTCGAAAATCGTAGATTTTTTTATAGGTCCCAGAAAACAACATCTTGAAGACAATTCGGGAGAATTTATTGTCAATTCAGTAAATGACAAACTCATCATTTATATTTCCCCGATAAAGAAAATGAAAAATGTTTTACCAGTGCAATACAAGAAAAACTAATAACAATACATTTAAAAATATGTATATGTACGAACATGATGGGAGATATTGAAAAGGAAAATGAACAGATTGATAAAATGAATTATCACCATGTCTACAAGACTGGTCACCGTCGAATAACTACAACTTCAGAATCACTCAAGGAAAAATCATTATTGGCCGTACATGGATGAATATGTAGAAAATTACATTGATAATATTGCAATTATTGCCAAAATATGAATGTTAACCCAATGAATTTGACTTCCAATCGATCCCTGAAGGAACCAAGCCATTTGGAAGAATTCATATAGATGCACTCTCTATTTCAAAAGAGAAATTCTTGACAATTATTGATATCCTTTCAAAATTCGTCCAAGCATATTCTATGCCAGGAATAAATGGAATCAATGTTTTCGATTGAATTTTATCTTTCATATTCCATCATGGGATACCACATACAATAGTATGTGATCAGAATTTGATAACAAAAATGTTCTGCAACTGACACATAGAATGAACATTCATTTTACTGCTCCCAAAAATAGTTATATCGAAAGATTTCACTCAACAATAATTTAACAAATGAGAACTAATTAATAAAATATTCAATTTTACATAATAATAATTCTATTCATTTTTCCATTGGATATACTCCTTTCGAAGTTGTTTCCGGACATCTTTCTTCAAAGGACCCATTTTATATACCTGCAAAAGATATCATATCAAAATATGTTCAAGATCATAAAGGAAAAATTTATGTAACGTTCCAACAAATTGATGAAAAAATCAATTGAGAAAAAATAGGGAAACCATAAAAAATAAATGAAAAGCGACAAGATCCCCTGACTGTGACAAAAGATGATTAAATCTATCATAAAGAACAAACTCGCGATAAGCTAGCATCCCGTTTCACAGAAGTTCAATCAAAAGCTCAAACGCGAAATAAAATCAAAACTGAAACTTCAAAATATTCAAAGCACAATTTCAAAAGATGTAAAAAATACTAATTCGTTAATTTTCAGATGACACCTATCTTTATACTCGCATCCTATCTAATATTATTAGCTCCAATAAATGAACATATCCAAAAACTAACAAATCCTATAGTGCCTATAGAAATGGAACTAACCAAAATAAAACTGGATTATTCGATATCAAGAATAAACTAGATTATCAAATATATTTTCTCGATAAGAAAAATGCACTGAGTAATCAAGGAACTCTTCTTTTGCAACAAGCACAGACATTACTGTTACAAGTTGACCATTCATTGCAAATCATACAACCCCATGTTATTCACAATAGAGGACTCATTAATTTAGGAGAAAAATTTTATAAATGGCTCTTCAGCTCTTCAGAAAATGAAGATGACGAAAAAATTAATTCAATGCTTCAATATTTAAATTCAAATTAATAAATGGCTCTTTGGCTCTTTATAAAATGAAGATGGTGAAAAAATTAATTCAATGCTTCAATATTCAAATAAAAATTAAGCTCATTCGGGATGAATTATTCAAACAAACCTCATTAGCCAACGAAATAATGTCAAATTAAATCTAATATACTGAAAGGCTTTCAATTGATCAAAGATTTCCAAACTCAAGTTAACGAAATGAATGCTCCTCATTTAATAATAGATTATCTCATAACTTTTCAAATTCAACTCAACCAAATTATAAATGTCATTACTTTTGCAAACATCAATGTGGTTCATCCAACGTTTATATCCCTAACAAACTTATATTCCATTATCAATTAGTTAGATTCAACAATCAACATAGTTATCATAATTTTCTAGAGATACATATATTATTTACTTCTGAGGAAATAATTTCTCTTTCTAATTCATTTTACAATTTTGAAACACATACCTTCCAAAACTTATTTCATTTATCCAATCCCTATCCAAAATAAAATCATTTCACCCCCAAAATCTCACCTGATCCTCAATGAGAATGAAGGATTATACCAAGGAGAACCTTGTGAAGAGATCGAGAGCATCTTCTTCTGCAAAAACAACCTACAAAGAGAAGAAAATTGAATCAAGAATATCATTATCAAAAAAAATCAGTAAACTGTTCCATGTATGATGAACATTTCAACAATGAATTAGCAAACCAATTGACACCTAGACCATTGTATCTTCCACTTCAAAGAACACCGTCATCACTGAGAGGGAGTTACCTTATATCCTTTCCTGAAAATTGTTATTTCATTATCAATAATGAAAAATTTGGACCAGAAGAACTTTCACCGGCAGAAATTATCCAATTACCTTCACTAAATATTTCTCAATTATTGCTGAGATCCACCCCAATTCCACTTCCTGGAATGGATCTAGATGAAATCAAACATCTTACTTCAACCATGAATTCCCAACATCAGTTCCAGCTTTCTCATGGGCACCAAATATTCTCTAACTCCTTTCCTGTATGGATGATTATCCTTATTTGCATTTTTGTATGCATCATAATTTCTTCCTATGAAAATTACATATGCCAGTATCGCTCACTTCGAAACCAACAATCACTTCATATGGAGAAAGTTGATCTTTCTTTTGTGAAAGTTTTTTTTTAAAGATCTATTCAAAACAAAATTGGTTCCACAAAATGGAAGGTGCTTCTACGAACCAGCACACTGCTAGAAGCACAATGGTAACTTTTGTCTCTTCTGTTCGAAGTTCGCAGTTCAGCTGAAAATATTTAGTTTGTTGGTTTCCAGGTGTATTATGGCGGAAATAAGTCATTATGAATGGTTTTTCATACAGTTTGATGAGTAACGACTCACCGCTAATCAATGGATACCAGATTTCTTCAGGGTAAATTAGATAACCTGCCAAAAATCGACTGTCTGTCCGTGTATTTTTTCCTGGGCAACAACCCTAATTTTGTTGGAGCAGAAATGCAAAATATAAAAACATCCAGGTAATGTAAGGGTCTCTTCCCCCTCCAACCTGTCCTTGACGCGCTTCTATCAAATTCGAGATTGCGTCGGGCGCCACCTTCTTTTATAGTGCGAAGACCACTTCGCTCCGGGTAGTCTCAGTGAAGAAAATGAACACCCGAGGGGTATAGTATTGACTCACGCAACGGAGCCACAAAGGCAGGCTCTAATTGCCCTTGACTGAGTTTCGAACCTGGATGGTGACTGAACAATAAGCTGTTACAAGCAAAGCTCTAAATTAAGGAAATAAAATGATCAATTCCAAGTCAATCATAATCAATTCATTTCAAACTGTCATCCAACAACGTACAGGGCAGGGCGGCTGTCAGCAGCTTCAAAAACCACATGAGCAAGACAAAATATACCATAGAAGTGGAAAAGGGTGCTAAGCTTATTACTACGGGATATATCAACTCAGTGCAAAGCTCATGCGGAGGAAATATTTCAACAGTAGCACAAAAACTTAAAAAGACGGGATGTTAAAACGGTGTTATCAATATCAAATAGCAGATCGAGTCTCTGAAGGTAAGTTTACGAACGGCATAACATGTGAGACGGGTGAGCAATTTGGCATCGTGCGTGTGTAAAAGCAAAGCCTTCATTGCTTCGTGGTATCACCTGAACACTATCAATCCCACATCGATAGTCTCCCTTACTCCTATGCGACGCCATTGTTATTGTGGCGAGGCCCTAACAGTGTATTGTGACCTGACAGCCTTTTTCCTCTCTCGGCTAACCACAGACTCCTATCGCGACTCTTCAGTCACTAACCTGGCGACTGTTAGTGTGGCGAGGCCCTAATAGTGCGTTCCGACTCAACTGACAGCTTTCTTCTCCTTCGGCTAACTACAGATTTCTATCGCGATTTTCTGGTTGGTTCCTAACCTGCGCGGCGGTTAGTTGGGAGAGGCCTCAGTGCCTTGCCACCCAACCGATAGCTTATTCCTCTTCTCGGCTAGCGACTCTTCTCGCGATTTTCTAGTTCCTAACCTACGCCACTGTTAGTTGGGCGAGGCCCCAGTAGTAGTGCCTTTCCATCCAACTGCTAGCTTTCTCCTCCTCCGGTTATCCCTATACCTCTGTCACGGCTTTCCGATTCCCAATCTGCGCGACTTTCTGTCGGGCGAGGCCGTAGTAGTGCCTTGCCACCCAACTGACAGCTTTCTTTTCCTTCGGATATCCCTAGACTCCTGTCACGGCTTTCCGATTCCCAATCTGCGTGAATGATAGTTGGGCGAGGCCCTAGTAGTGCCTTGTCACCCAACTGACAGCTCATCCCCCTTTCAGCTAGCTACCCACTCAAGCCTGTTATCACTGTTCACTCACAAAATTGTTGTGCTTACCGGTATTGGAACTCAGACACACGTCTATTACTTATTGTCTCTCGTGTGGTGATAACTATGGCTTCCGGAATGGTACTAATTTTCAATTGTACTCTGATGTGCACCTTGGCAGATTTTCCCCTTCTACTTTATGTACATGCGTGGACCGATCGCGAGCGACTTCAACTTTTTTCAATACGTTGTACCTTATACCTTTCAACGTATACTTGCAAGACTCCCTTCGTGAATCTTTGACGTCCTTCGGGTAGTCGTGGCTCGGATCGCTACTCTGCTCAGTACCAACTCCCTTCGAGTATACTCGGCGTCTCTCGGGTAGTCGTGGCTTGGGCTTCTACTCTGCGTGGTGAACTGCTTTGTTGCGCAGGTACAACTAACTTACTTCCAATACTTTTAGCAATGTTCCCAAACTCCCTTCCAGTATCCACGGCATCCTCGGATACTCCTGGCCCGACTGCTATTCTCGGCGTGGTGCTCTCTCTGCTGGCGGCTGAACGACTGTCTTGGTCTTAGCGCTGATTCTACCTTGTCACCGTTTCAGATTCGATTCGCACGAGGTTTTGCGGGTGGGGTAAGCGATGTACTCATTTAGGCGTTTGGTTGCGCGCTCTCAACGACAGTATACAATGGTTTGAAAAGAATACCCACTACCGTCTGGACAGTTTCACTTCGCAGATTTATGTAGTCAACAACGGTATTTTTATGACCGTTATTAACGGAGATAGGACGTTAATTTATTTTAATTCCACACGGAGCTTGTTGGACTGTTTGAAACAAATAAGAAACGAGTAACTTCGTAACACACCCTCCCCACTTCCGAAAGAAAAAAAACCTTTTTTTATTCTTTAACTATGCTAACATGGTCGAGCGACCCTATAAATCTTCAGTTTATACAATATAATATTCGGGGAATACCCGTTCTTTACAGTCATAAGAAATAAATATATAAACAAAACAAAATTATTATCCAACAAGCAAGAAACTTATCAGTGAGGTTTCATAGCAAAACGGAAAAATTATAACATACTGAGGCTTATATGCGTATACCAAAATCACCAGTCATACAATTCAATATGCTCGACAGGGCGCCTACCTCCCCTACTAGCCGAATCCTTTGTTCGAGGTTGGTTCACCTGTTACATAAAAATGCGGAAAGAAAACAACATTTTATGTGAAATAAAGGTTCAGGATCACGGACTTAACCTAACTCTATCTCAATAAAATTCAAAACCAAGTACATTGAACAATTCTAAGGAACCAATAATCAAATGGACCAAAGTAAACTGTTGATACATCATACTTGAGAAAAAAATAAGTGAAAAAGAAAACAAATCTCCAACCGGAACATAAACAGCAATAAAACTATTCACAAAAGACATGAATCACAACAAGCAAGATAATCTTCCATTCATCAGGACGGCGTAGTCCTTCTCTTAGGGCGGTATGGGTGCTGAACATCTGCATTGGGGATATGCAGGTCAGGATACGGCATCAACATAATGCTGAACATCCGCATCTGGAATATGCGGCTCAGGATACGACATCAAACCATGTGTGCTGAACATCCGCATCGGAGATATGCGGGTCAAGATACGACATCAAAACAATGGGTGCTGAACATCCACATCGGGGATATGCGGGTCAGGATACATCAAACCATGGGTGCTGAACATACGCATCCGGGATATGCGGGTCAGGATGCGATATCAACTATGAGGCGTCGTCTTTCCTGGACTTGAACGACTGGTCTCCTCTGGACGACTGGCTGTGTGACGCAGACATTTCTTGGGGTAGCATGTTCATCAGTCCACTTCGGGGTCTGAGCCATGGGCTAGGCGCAGATCTTCAACGTGGACCTGTAAAAGCCGTTTGCCTCTCTGGCCTTTCAAGTTAAACGCCACTGGTGATACTAGAGTCACCGTGTATGAAGCTGAATATTCGGGGGCCAGTTTCATGGCATAACCCTTTTCGGCTGATGAAAGGTGATGCTTCCTCTTCATCACTTGGTCGCCTACATGACATCGCCATTCAGAGATTATAGTGGCGACTCTGTGTAGTGAAGGCCTTTGCGGAATTGATTCGGACCATCTCGATCGTTTTCTGTAGATGTTGCAATATCTCTGTTTGTTCGTTGACCTCGGCCCGGTAGGTTTCTTCCTCCTCCTCCTGTGTGGGTGGCATTTGTGATAGATACAGCGCCTTCAGTACTTTCAGCTCTCTGCCAAAATTCCGGAATGTTGAGGAATATCCGGTGGAGTCCTGATTGCAAACAGTAGGTTGGCCAAATGTGAGAATTGGGCAATCATTGTCTTAAGCGTCTTGTTGGCCCTCACCGAGAGGCTGGCTTGCGGCATGTAGGGTGGTGTTATCCGGTGGGTGATCTCAAGTTCCTCCAGCTAGTCCTCAAACGGGTGTCCCGTGAAGTGGGTTCCGTTGTCTCTGAGGACTACTTTCGGACATCCGAAGCGGGTGATGATCTCTTTGTAGAGAGCTTGGGTGTCGGCCTTAGCGGTAGCCTTACGAATTGACCGACACTGAACCCATTCCGTGAACCGGTCTTGGAACACATCGAGAAAGATATTTCCACGGGTGGAGTGGGGTAACGGGTCCACTCAATCTGTACTGACGCATTCCCGGGGTTGACGGTTGCATCTTGTCTTCAGGCTTCATTTGTAACGGCTTATATGACAGGACAGGAATCGTAACTCCGAACGTACTCGGCAACATCGTGAAACATGCCTGCATGATAGCAGTAATAGCATGCGGCAATCCTTGCTATCGTTTTGTCCCAGAAAGTCGGTATAAGCGGTTTTCACGAATATAGTAGTCTGGGAACGTCTCGGGGCTTCGTTGAACTTCCTTCTTTTTTTTGTTGTACTAGGCAGACCGGTTAGACGGTGGTAACTTCTTTGGCACCCTTTTCCAGCTCTTCGCTTTGTGGGTCTCTCGATGGAGCATCTGCCACTTTGTTCAGCCCCCCTCTGCGATACTTGACTTCGAAGTCATATTGCTGCCGGAACATACTCCATCAAGCGATATGTCCTGCAGGGCTCTTAATAGAGTGGAGCCATCGGACCGACTGGTGATAGGTGATTAGAAATGGTATCCTTCCAGAAAGGGGCGTAGTTTTGCGACCCCCCATACGATAGCTAGGCACTCCTTCTCTGTCACAGAGTATGCTTTTTCTGCGGAGGTTAGGGTGCAACTGGCATATGCGATGACTTGTTCCAGGTCACCAGCGGTTTGATTCAGGACCATTCCCAAGTCTTGATTGGAGGCATCTGTCTGTATGTTGAACGGCTTATCGAAGTCAGGGCAGGCGAAGACGGAGGATTCGGTGAGGGAAGCTGTCAGCTTCTGGAAAGCTTTCTCCTGTTCGGGTGCCTGGTGCCAGCGACACTTTCCATTCAATAGTGGATGTGAGAGTGCTGCTACTTCGAAGAATGCTGGCACGAAACGCCGGTACCATGAGGCCATTCCAAGGAAACGTCTCAGTCCTCGTACGATGGAAGGTGCGATCAGTTGGAGGCCACTTTCTCGGGGTCTGTTCGGATGCCTCCAGATGTCCGAAATATTTGAGGGATCTCTTCCCAAACTAGCACTACTCTGGATTGACTTGCAGGTTAGCAGCACACGAAGGCAACGGAACACTTCCTGCAGGTTAGCGACATGCTCTTCAAACGTGCTTCATAGCACGATGATGTCGTCCAGATATGCGAAGCAGAATGGGTCCATCAGGCGTTTAAATGCCGCAGGAGTGGCGTTGAGGCCAAACCGCATAATTCGGAATTGGAATAGCCCTCTGCCAGGAACCGTGAAGGCGGTCACCGGTCAACTGTTCTCGGATAGTGCGACCTGCCAGTATCCTTGTCTCACGTCGATACTGGAAATATATCGGGCGGAGCGTAGTTTGTCCAGGACGGCATCGATGAAGCAATGGGTGAGCAACTGACTTCCTAAACATCGTTGGAAAATCCCGGTTTGCCGACCTTTTTCCTCACTATGATTACATGCGAGCTCCATGGCTCTTGGAGGGCTCTATGATATTATCCTGTAGCATCCTGTCAACTTCGGTATTAATCACTTCCCGCATTCTGGGCTCCTGGGGTCGATACCGCTGTGTCAGTTCCAGGGCCGGCCTTGACTCAGAAACTCCAATGGGAAGGCATGGTACATGCTGAGCTTCCATTGCAATGGATTGGTTCTTTACTAAGATTTGACCACTTCCTAGGTCGAGGTCGAGTCTCAACTGCTCTTTGTTCATTATGTCCATTCCTAGGACCATATCGGACGAAAGGCCACTCAGGGGTTCAGAAGATTCCTTATATCGGTGTTCTCCAAATCGTATTTCCACGTAATATGTAACTGGGACGGTAACGGTATCTCCATTGGCCAGTCTTTCGAAGAAGGCGGCGGGGTCATTGGTCACATCAAAGGTCACTCGCCAGTCCTTTACTCTCATGGGGCCATCCCTACACTCGTGGTAGGTGGCAGGGATACTGTCTGTATTCCCACGAGGGTTCCTATGAGCACATTGCTTATGATCGGATTGGTGGCAACTCCTGTTGTCGTGGGGGAAAAATGAAACGGGCCGGTGACGGTTGGGGCAGGTGAGGTGATTTGCCCTTCTCGGAGAAATTTCATCTGCCGCCTTCGCTCATTGTCGACGTTGCCGGTGGTCTCTAAGCGAAATCTTGCGAACTCAGTATCTAGCTCCTCTCTTCGTAGTTTTTTTATTGGTTATTTATTCAGTTTCACTTGTTAGTTCGTTCGTTCGTTCGTTAGGGTCAAATCTTGCAAGTGAATTTTGACCGATTTCTGGTCGTCCGAATAATTTGAAATTTTATAGGTATCCATAACTCCGGTGACAATGCATCATAAAATGAAATTTTCGAAGGAAAAAATAATATGGCGGCTTCAAAATGGCCGACGAGAGTTGTAATTATGGTCCGATTTGATTCAAAATTGGTATGTGGGGGTTTTCGGGGTCGAATATATTGAATTTCATTAATTTAAGATGGCGGACGAGTTTTGTGATTTTGGTCTGATTCGATTCAAAATTGGTAAGTGGGGGTTTTCGGAGTCGGAGATTATGTTTTTTCTGTCAAAATTCATAGATTCAAAATGGCGGCTCCAAGATGGCGGACGAGTTTTGTGATTTTGGTCCGATTCGATGCAAAATTGGTATGGGGGGGTTTTCGGGGTCGGAGATTATGCAATTTTTGTTGAAATTAATGAATTCAAGATGACGGCTCCAAGATGACGGATGACTTTTGTGATTATGGTCCGATTCCATTCAGAATTGGTATGTGGAGGTTTTCGGGATTGGAGATTATGAAATTTCTGTCGAAATTATAAATTCAAAATGGCGGCCCCAAGATGGAGAACAAGTTTTCTGATTATGGTCATATTTTATTAAATATTGGTATGTGGGGGTTTACAGGTTCGGAGATTATGCATTTTTCGTCAAAATCTAGTGATTCAAGATGGCGACTCCAGGATGACGGGATTTCTGGTCAGATTCTATTCAAAATTGGTGTGTGAGAGTTTTTAGGGTCGGAGATCATGATTTCTTCCAGCTCCAAACTTACAGGGGAGAGACCTTGTAATAACGATGCTCAATCGGAAATCAACAGATTAAGGCGAACTAACTAAGAAGTAGAAAATAAATAACCAATAAAACAACTTTTTAAAGACAAGCTTTCATTCAAGCCGTGTACTAAAACGTATAAAATAAATTTAGGTCATCGCTGACAATGATTTGATGATTTTTTGTTGAATTATTTGCTTTTATAAAGTTTATCGCGTGAATTGTAATGAAATCAATATTTGACAAATTGTTACCTACCAACCATTCATTGCCCACATAATTAATTAGTATCTATTTTCATGAATACTTCGCGCGACAAGCTTTTTAAAACCAAATAATTCAACAAAAAATTATTAAATCATTGTCAGCGATGACTTAAATTCATTTCATACATTTCAGTACACGGCTCAAATGAAAGCTTGTCTTTAAAACGTTTTTTATTAGTTATTTATTTAATTTCATTTGTTAGTTTGTCCGTTCGTTAGGGTCAAATCTCGCAAGTGAATGTTGACCGACTTCCAGTCGTCCGATTAATTTGAAATTTGGCGGGTATCCATAACTCCGAGACAATGCATCATTAAATTTTTTTTAGAAAGGAAACACAAAATGGCGGCTCCAAGATGGCGGACGAAGTTGGAATTGTGGTCCGATTTGATTCAAAATTGGTCTGTGGGGATTTTTGGGGGCGGAGATTATGAATTTTCTGTCAAAATTCATAAATTCAAGATGGCGATTCCAAGATCGCGGACGAGTTTTCTGATTATGACCGATTCGATTCAAAATTGCTACATGGGGGTTGTCGGGGTCGGAGATTACGAATTTTATGTAAAAATTCTCAAATTCAAGAAAGCGGCTTCAAGATGGCGAACGAATTTTGTGATTATGGTCCGATTCGATTCAAAATTGGTATGTGGAGGTTTTTGGGGACGCAGAGTATGTTTTTTCTGTCGAAATTCATGAATTCAAGATGGTGGCTCTAAGATAGTGGACGAGTTTTGTCATTATGGATGGGGGGGTTTTTGGGGTCGGAAATCATGACATTTTTGTCGAAACTAATGAATTCAAGATGGCAGCCTCAAGATAGAGGACGAGTTTTGTGATTATGGTCCAATTCGATTCAAAATTGGTATATGGAGGTTTTCGGGGTCGGAAATTATGAGTTTGTTATTTTGGAGAGATTACGAGTATTCTGCATGTCTCGCAGAAGAATTCGACATTTCCTTTGATTTTGAAATATTTACTTCCAACTGTTGGCCTTGGCAACGCTGCTGGAAGAAAAATAGACAGTAACGTGTCTTGAAAATATACAGCATAATTTGGTACAAGTGTAAAAATATACGGTTTCAAAATGAACCGGACTATCTACGCAGTCAAAATGACTGGAATATGTAAAATCAAAATTTTTTTTTTCACATATAGCTTTTTAAAATACCACACTTTTAATTTTCTCAATAGAACCAGTATATTCATTCATTTTTCATCAAATCCGTTTTTTTCTGGTGGATGCAAAATGTATGCTTTATGAAATGAAGCAAAATATATATATATATATATATATATATATATATATATATATTATATATATATATATATATATATATATATATTATATATATATATATTATATATATATATATATATTGTAATATTATGATGAATTGTAAATACAATTGTTGTTAATTTTGTCCCAATTTGGGGTTCAAATTGATATGCTATGAGATAGATAATTATTTTTGCTCTGTATGATATATAGTTATGAATAATAATGGCTAGCTAACGTCACTGTTTTTTCGTCACGTTGCTGCCAATTGTTATTACCCTTCCTTACCACGACTAAACTCAGTTGGTACGACTTTCGTTTCAGATAGCCGGTCCTGGCAAAAGAGCCACTGCCCTGGTCTTGATGTCAAACTTGAATTATTCCAATTCAGTGTTTATCAGAGAAATATGATCGTATCATTGTGGAAAATAAACTAGAGAGTATCGAAAAACAATTATTTCCTTTATTCAGGAAAACTTATATTCACCTGGCCTACGATAGATAACTTATACTATGATCAGACAGATTTTAATAGACAATAATGAAAAAACAGTGATGGATAGAGTATTCATAACCTCACTTTTTCATTTAGGTTGGAAGAATTCTTTCATAGTTCAATACCCAAAATAAAATAGAGTTCTTCAGATAGACGAGTTATGTTGTAAAGTGATTCAGTTTGTGATGCGCACTAAAAAGTTTATACCTGGAGCTGGAACTGTCGCTGTTACAATATATGCCAAGAATTTGAAATCCTTTTTCAATCTACTGCTCTCAGGAACTCTCCATTACAGAAGGAACCATACAAATCCCAGAAATCAGCTTGGAAACAGTTTTATGTGGAGTACATAAAAGGTAATCTTGTTTTCTCCTATTTATTTGTGTCGAAATTCTCTTGAGGTTGAATTGGTTAGTTTCTATTGACAAAATACCTTGTATTCGTGACAATTTTGAAAGGAATCTCTCCTCAAATGTTGTACCTGGCATTCTTTCTTAAAAATTTTTCAATCTCCTTGTGGCTTTGTTTTTTCATCCCCTAGATACCATTTCTGTTTTGTCCATATTATTTGAATTTTCAAACTCGCGCACTTTCTTGTCACATTATCACTGTTTTTGGGTTATTTGTCGAAACTTATGAACTATTATATTTTTCTTTTCTTATAATCTATATACAATATTTGATGATAATTGTCTTTGACATTTCATAGCTCTTATTTTTCCACAATTTCAAATCTTACATCTGACCATACTGTTCCCTGATTGGCTATTGTCATAAATGAGTTTGTTGTACTTCCATTGGCTATTTTAAGTTAGATACAATTTCATATACTGTATGTTTCAAGCTTATAATTTTGTTGATCACATTTAATTCGGAATGATTTTGTGAATCTAGACTTTTTTATTGTATTTTGAACAATTATAGGTTGTAATCATTTTGACAATGTATGAAAATGATTGCATTATAGTATTTGTATATTTTTACCTATCAATATTATACAGAGGCTTCATGAAGGAATTAGAATCTCAAAAATATGTAAAAACAATATCTATAACTATAACTATTATTAATTATTATTTTATTTGATAATTTATATTAAAATTAAATTTTTTTTTTTAAAATTTTGTTATTATTATTAATATATTTTTTTGCACCGCGTTGGGCGCCATTTGTTATGTATTGATAATTTGCAAATATAATTGTTTTTATAAAATGAAGATTGCTAATAATTTCTGCTCTTCGTTGTGAGCCAAATTGTTATGATATAGATAAGTATTTTCGCCCTGTATAATATTTTGTATGATGTAATAATGTAATAATAATTGCTAGCTAACGTCACTGTTTTCTCGTCACGTTGCTGCCAATTGTTATCACTTTCTTCACCACAGCTAAGCTGAGTTAGTACACCTCTTGTCAATTTAGCCACTAGCCACTGCTTGATGTCAATTTCTATTCAGTGTTTATAAATACGATTGCTGATAATTGTGGAAAATAAGCCACAAAGTATCAAAAAGCAATTATTTCCTTTATTCAGGCAAACTTAAATTTACCTAGCCTACGATCGATAACTTATTCTAATGTCAATCTACAAATTTTCATGGGTAATCATGAGAAACAGGTCATGCATAAATAGACACAACCTCACTTTTACCTTGAAAGTGAAATTTTCTTTAATAGTTCAAATTCAGATGAAATAAAGTTCTTCTGATGGGATATGAGTTATTACTGAAACTGTTCAGTTCGTGATGTGCACCAGGAAAGTTTATACCTGTCGCTGGAACTGTCGCTGTATACACCCAGATTTGGATTCTCTTCCACTTCAATGCTCTCAGGAACTCCAATACCAAACCGAAGGAACCATACAAATTCAGAAATCAGCTTTGAATACTTGTATATGGTGTACAAATAAGGTAATGTTGGTTTTCTGCTTATTATGTTGGAATTAATGAATTTTTCTTTCTTCTAAACCAAAACGTGGCATTCGTTTCTAAATTATTTTCCGTCTCCTCTTGGCTTTGTTTTCCGTCTCCTGGATACCAATTTTCCTCATTCCTTCTCATTTGAATTTTTGAATTCGCGCACTATATTGTCACATTTTCACTGTTTGGGGTTATCTGTCAAAACTTATAAATACAACTATTTTTACTTTCTTATAAACTATATACAATTTCATTGATAATTGTCTCTCTCGTTCTTATTTTCTCACAATTTCAAATCTTACATTTGACCATACTGTTCCCTGATTGGCTATTGTCATCAAGAAGTTTGCTGTTCTCCCATTGGCTACTTTTAGTTAGATACAATTTCATATACTGTATGTTTCAAGCTTATAATTTTGTGGATCACATTTTATTCAGGATGATTTTGTAAATCTAGACTTTTTGTTGTCTTTTGAAAAATTATGGGTTATAATCATTATGACAGTGTATGAAATTGATTGTGTTATAGTATTTGGATATTTTTATCTATTCATATTATACAGAGGCTCAATAGAGGAATAGAACTTCAAAAATTATGTGAAAACAATGTCTTGAAACCAATAGCTATTAAGTAATTATTCTTTTTTTGGGTTTTTTCCTTTTAATATATATAACTGGTTTTTCATAACATAACAATATATATATATATATATATATATATATATATTATTTTCTATGCGGATTCTGAAAAAATTATTCAATTGGATGTATATATTGGAATTCAATTTTCATTTCATTTTTCAAGTATATTAATAATGAGACTAAATTGTTAATTATATAGTTAATTTTCTAATATTTGTTTCCTCGGTCAGCAGTTTTTCGAAGAAACTTAAGTATAAACTACCCTTTCAAGGTATCTGATGTGAATATTTCCTATAGTGGCACGAATAATATATTTCGGGCCATTATTAATACCCCGGTCAATTTTCCAAAAACTTTTAAAATCCCGGTGATTGGATTTTTTTATGGTGGCCCAAATAATATTTTTAATTTTTATGAACTATCCTCATGAGAAGACTGATTGAATTTTTTTTTTGGTGACAAAATATATGATTTTTGCAGACTACATTCCAGCTTCACAATGGAATATCTTAGATGGACATCCCCGGTCAGCAGAGTTATCAAAAAAATCACAAGAATCCCATTTAGGGGTAAATGGGGGTGGATTGAATTTTTTAATATGGTTGCATGAAACATCCCTTCATAGATGTCAATTTTGCATTATGATCTTGATAATCGCATCATAAGTTATATTGAAATAGTTTATTACATGACAAGAAGTTAAAAGTTTTGATAACACCCTGTATCAACTAATGCAATTGCTATCGTTGTCGCATGGAATTAATCTAATATACCTTAGGTGTAACCTACTAAAATTTCAGTAAATTCTATCGATGCTTAGAAACCCCCTTATACAGTTCCCGGCATAAAGTTCGCAGCATATAAAAAACTTCATTTCTCACGGTAGAATTCAAATTCATGGGGAAATATTGTTTAAAATCGAATGTTGATCCAGAAATTCGGATCATAGCCTATGACCAATTTCGTATTTCAACTTTTTTTCCCATTTTTTCCTCATCGCCCTGTACAACATGAGAAATATTATGCTAGATTGTTAGATTTGATGATATCACTCTCTGAATGTTTTCTCATTTCTCCCTCCCTTCGGAAAATCGGAATTTCACAAAATATTGCTGCAAATAGTAAATAAACCTGAATTATCTCCAAGGTATGATGCCAGAATGCCGATTAATTCATTTTCACAATACAAATAACATTTTTTGAAAGAAATATGTCCCATGCTTCATCCTATATGGAGTCCTCCAATCTCAATACACTACATAGTATGGCGGTGCATTGCATCATGAACATTTCTATTCCCTATTCCCCGATTACAATCCCTGATAGTATCCTCCAAATGACGTATATTTTGAAATAATCTTTTAGAATATACCTTCTGTTTGAGAAATCCCCATAAAAAAATCCAAAGGAGTGCGGTCCGGTGACCGGGCGGGCCAAGCGTTATTGGAATATCTTCCAATCCATCGATTTGGAAATGTTCCGTTTAACCACCATCTCACTTCTAGCGTTGAATGAACGAATGCACCGTCTTGTTGAAAATACATTCCAGAGAAATATCATCTAAATAATCGGAGAGAAACGTCTGCAGCATTCTTAAGTATCTTCCAGAATTCAGTGGTTGTCTGAAAAATACTGGTCCAACAATAATGTCATTCAGAATCCCGCACCAGACATTAACTTTGAAGTGATATTGGTCTCTACTTTGTATCCTAAAATGGGGATTATTACCTGCCCACCACCTGCAATTCTAGGAGCTGACTACCCGATTTGATGTGAAGGTTGACTCGTCACTGTAAAGAATTTTTTTGGAAAACTGTCTCATTATTTTCCATCATAGACTGAAACCAGAAACAGAAATCCAAGCGGTTATCCGGATCTCTCGGTTTCAAAGTGTGTATGAATTTGAGTTTATACGGTTTGAATTCATTATTACCTAGAACTCTTCTTATTGATCGATCGGATATACCAAGATTTTCTCCTCTTTGCCATAGT
Source organism: Gonioctena quinquepunctata (assembly GCA_018342105.1). Taxonomy (NCBI): domain Eukaryota; kingdom Metazoa; phylum Arthropoda; class Insecta; order Coleoptera; family Chrysomelidae; genus Gonioctena; species Gonioctena quinquepunctata. The sequence continues at coordinate 27,762 of JAFIRS010004842.1, forward strand.
GACATTCTTGGATTTTCAATCGTAGACAGCATAATATTCATAATAGTTTTTCCATTTTCACTTATCGGTCGTTTATGTGTCACTTTTTATTTTTTCGAAACCGATCCAAATTCCCTGAATGTTTTCAAAATTCTTGTAATTGTCGAATTATGAACGTTTTTACCTGGATGTCTTTCATTAAAAATATTGACAGTGTCTCTACAAGTATGATAATTGTCACTATGTATTATTACAATCTCCACTCTCTCCTGTATACTTAGTCAAGAAGCCATGATTGAATTGAAAAACTACTGAAATTACTCTACAGATTTGTGAGTTATCCTTGATGCGTCAAAAATGGTTTGTTTACAATTAGGAATGAATTTGTTTTCAAAGTCAACTGTGATCGGCAAATGTTCTGTATCTCAATCATTTACAGTAGAATTGAAAGAACAAAACTATGGAAGCTGGTATTGCTATCGAAGTCGAATGTAACAACTCACGATTTTTCTAAATTCATAAATAATACGTGAATAAATTTTTCTAGTGAATTAAAACCTTAATTTTGTACATTGAATGCTGCAAAAACTTCAATTAATTTTAGATGCAATCTTGAAAAAGAAACTATACCAAAATTGTCATATTTTACAATTCCTGATAGTTTAAAGAAATGTTATTCGTAGTGTGGAAATGAACTCATCATATCTAACAATATACCATTCGTTTAGCATATATGTTGTACAGGGCGATGAGGAAAAAATGGGAAAAAAGTTGAAATATGAAATTGGTCATAGGTGGCTATGATTCGAATTCCTGGATTCACATTCGATTTTGAACAATATGTCCCCATGAATTTGAATTCTACCGTGAGAAATAAAGTGATGGGACCATATTATTTTGAAAACAAAGCATGTTTTTCTATCTCCCTCGTATAGGGTCGTATAAAATTCAATTTTGGTGTTGCATTTCAGGTTTGGAATGAAGCAGAGGTTTTTATCACGAATGATTTTTTTTGAGAAATCAATAATAAAAAAGGTTTCCATATGCTGCGAACTTTATGCCGGACACTGTATATGTGCCTAGTCCTTTACAGGTTTCAAGTCTGAAAATGAAATATATAAATGAGTTAGCAAAATTCACTTTTTGCCTTCCCCCCCCCAAAAAAAATTGTTTCGGTTCGTCCCTGATTATTATTATCATTAATAGTAGTAGTAGTAGTAGTAGGATGAAGAGTATCCTATATGGTATTCCAGGTTATAAACTATCTGTGTGCCAAATTTCATCCAAAGCTATCCAGCCGTTTTTGCGTGATTGAGTAACAAACATTCACATTTAGATTTTAATATTAGTAGGATGAATCCAGAAAACATTTTTTTTTTCCGTCAAAAATTGCATTATAAAATTTGAGGCAACGAGTACTGTATAAACTATAAAATGGGTAATTCCTATATGTTGAATTCCATTTAGAATCAAATTATTACCGTAACATTATTCGACGCCGAGACAATCTCTTGGCACTCATGCATTTTTCCCGGTTACTTGTTCTCTCCTTTTCTGTTTTTCAGCCCATAATTTTGTTTAACTGTATCACTCACAACACCAAGAATAACACTTCACAACTCTAACTCTAATCGCCAGACTCAAATGAAAAATAATTTGTGATTTGTGGAGACGCCTCTGAAATCGGATTCAAATTAAACTAATAGCGTATATTAATCTGAGACACTCCAAGACATACGACGACGGTCATGTAGATCGCGTAGATCAGGTCGTAAACAAAGACAGCGATTAATATTGTTCTCTACACTGCGCTGTTTCATTTGTTCCGAAGAACGTTTGAATTTCACAAACCTATGAAGGTGGCAGCATGAATCGGATGAAGATTTTCCAATCTTGGAAAACGTGCCATTCAAAAACAGAAACGATTTCATGAAAATTGTTATTTTTTGGCTAATCAGGTGGTATATATGAATACCGGACAGTACTTATTTTTTGGATTATGTAGCTTCACTCCGATGTTTTACGCCCGTATGCACCATAGGCTAATTTTGCGGATTAGTTACGGAAACCTGGATTAGATTATTGTTTATTATGCACCGCAAGAAAAATCTGGTTTAAGCTTCAGATTTTCTAATCGGTCAACGAAGCGTGGTCTGGCGAATGACGTCTATTATTTTGAGTGTTGAGTTTTTTTGCAAGTTTTTCATTATTTCTGGATGAAATGGAGGACGAAATATTCATTGATGATGACCTAGATATCCTCGACATCATCTTTGGTTTTTCTCGTCTACGAAAGGAGTGATTATTTCGACACTATTGACAATTATTAATTTTTTCGAAGATTACGATTTACAAAACCTACAGTTCTCAGCTTCCTGGAAAACATAGAAGACGAAATTGAATTCCAAAATGATTTGTGAGTTGATGAATGCAAGGGAGTGTCTGTCTTTGTGTCTTGTTGGCTAGTAGATTACCCCACCTCATGCACCTTCACCCAAAACAACTTATATTATGGAGAATGCTCCTTGGCTACATAAATAGTTTTTCGGTGATTTGAGGTGTAATGGTATAACGGCTTCCAGCAGGTATCTATCTACTATCCCATTTATTTTAGAAATAATAGTCTAACCCCAATGAACCATTACCTGACCACATTGCGTCTGTATACTTGTGCGGGGCATCAAAGTACAATCGGAGATTTTATTGGCTGCCATCAGACCACAGTTTCCAGAAATCTTCCGTATCTCGCTTCCAAGCTCGAGATTTATCATCATTGGAAACTTTGATCATTTTTCCTTCCTCGACGATATTAGCGTGTTTTAAGAGTACCCTCATGAGACTCCGATTTTCTCCCGGAAAAAAATTGGGGATTATTTTTGTGTTTTCACCATCAGTCATTTTGAAAATAAAAATCGAAACTGACAATTTTGACGTTTCATCATTTCCAACCATCAAAAAATCTTGCAATACCAACGTTGTCAGATTTTCAATCTGGATTATTTAATCTGCTGACGGTGCATAGCTACGGGCCAAAGATTATAAAAACGGGATTGGGGAACTAGAGTTAGAATTGACAAACGGTGCATTCAGGCATTAATGTGGATGGAAATAACAACATATATTTTTTTTTTGTGATAGACAGTTTTCACTGAAAACATTTCTGGAATATGAGAAACGATTTCCAGTTTCATCAAGGTGGTGAATGCTCTTGAATATAAAGAATTCTTGCTCAGATTCACATTATTTTCAAATGACAATATCTTGCGAGTAATAGGATCATAATGACGAAGACTTAACATCGTTGATCTTTCAGATATATAAGCCATAATTATCTTGTTATTCATCTGCTTTCCCATTTTTTCCCCGCCATTCGCAAAAATGCATATATTTCTACTCATAACTGAGTTTTTAGGCATCACCTTGCTCAGATCTGCATTTTATTCCATTTACACGTCTTGCGAATTGAATGCTTCACACATGAAATCTAATAGACCAATTTCAACTTGTTTTAACACTTTCATAGAACTTTCAAATGCGAAAACACTCCATCAGAGATGTTGGATTCTAGATTCAACTAAGAACGGCATCTTTCAACAATCAATGTACCCTAACAATGCATAAGAACCAGAGTCAATGTGAATTGCATAGTCCGCTTAGTTAACATGAAAATGTAATTAAATACAAATCTGAATCAAACAGTACCTGTTTTGATGTAAAAAAGTCGAAATTGTTTCAAAATATTATATACGCCTCTAGAGTTCATTTACTCGAAGAAATTAGACCACTTGCCTAAACCTCTTGTGAATAAACTTAATTTGACTTCCTTGGTGAATGGATATTGAAAATAATGATATTACCGTAGATACATTTTTTCTAGGGAGTGAAAGATGTTAACATTGAGTATATGAAATATAATATGTCTGCAAGTGAAACTTTGTATTTTTTCATTCGACTACGGCACAGCCGAAAAGGAACGGTGATGATTCTAGCAGTCTATGTATGTTTGTATTAACGAATGTTCCACCATAGCGCCTCATTCATCTGATTATGATGATCGATTCGTTATCATGGTCCAGGTAACATGATACATTTCAAACGAATAAAATGAAAATGGCGGGTGTTGCATAAAAAAAATGGGGGTCTCTGAATTATTTTTCTTGCTATCGAGTGGAATGTCAAATAGAAGAGGAGAAAATTCTGAGTTCATAAATATTAATATATTACAATATTAAATATGAATAATGATTTTAGCAGTCTATGTATGGTTGTATTGATGAATGTTTCACCGTAGCTCTTAAACAACTCATCCGAATTTTATAAATAAGGTGTCGATCGATCCATTATTATGGTCCGGGTAACAAAGGCTACATTTTATACCATTAAAATCAATATGACGGATATTACATGAAAAGTGGGGGTATCTGAATTTGTTTTTGCTATCGTATCGAGTGGGATGTTAAATGAGAGAAGACAAAATTCATAAATATAATTATAGTACAGAATTAAATATTAAAAAATATACCAAGCGACAGAAAAACAATTCTATACTATATTTCAGCATTTATGAATACTACTAGCGCCTTCTATTGGCAAATCTTATGAAAACAACAGAATCTCACCGCACCTGTTTCGTTTTTCTGTTTCTATTAGATTGACATTTCTTAAAGAATATCACATATCATTAATAACTCCAATGAGATACAAATTCAGTGCAAAAAATAATTCTAATGAAATCGAATGTCACTGAGATAGCTACCCGAACGAGTCAGGCGCGTGGAGCAGATGTCGTTGGCGATCGTGCCCGTAATAGCAATTTTTTTGCGCAGATTTCATTTTTATTTTTTACTGTCACAAGATAAATATTGAAGCACATTCATTCCTTCTATAATTATTTATCTGCATTTATAAGTTTAGTAAAGTAGCTAATAATAGGGTGAAGGGGGGTGTACTTTATCCTATTCCGTATATTGAACAACTGTTTTATCATTGATGTCCTAGTCTAGATTGTTTAATTTTTAAGTATCTATTACTCATTCTTTTTTTTTGTTGTTGCGTCAAAGGTTAAAACGGAAGCGTTTGAAATAAAATAAGAAGTTTTAAAAATTGTTACCCGACTACGGCAAAAATAAAATAAACTAAAAAGTAAAAAACAAGTTAAGTGTTGATTGCTATCATCGCCTTATTGAGTAGACAAGTCTTTTGATTTGATAGAATAGATATTCCTGTTTTTCAGTTCTATTGAAGTCTTCTGGCAGTTTCACATCAATAACGTTGAAATTCAATTGGGTTAACTACAAAAAGCAAACGTTTGATTCTGATAGACAAATAGAAACAATGGAGATGCTGTCAATCAAGGATAAAAAATAAGCATGACCACGGCATTTGATTTGAATTATAAACTTATCAAAGTAAAACTGCCAGAAGGCTTCAATAGAATCAAATCAGAATTCAGTTTATTTTTTTCTTAGTCAGGTTACAGTTTCTTATGCCTGAATGCACCGTTTGTCAATTCTAACTCTAGTTCCCCAATCCCGTTTTTGTAATCTTTGGCCCGTAGCTATGCACCGTCAGCAGATTAAATAATCCAGATTGGAAATCTGACAACGTTGGTATAGCAAGATTTTTTGATAGTTGGAAATGATGAAACGTCAAAATTGTCAGTTTCGATTTTATTTTCAAAATGACTGATGGTGAAAACACAAAAAGAATGCCCAATTTTTTCCCGGGAGAAAAGCAGAGTCTCATGAGGGTACTCTCAAAACACAATAGTATCATGGAGGACAAAAAAATTAACAAAGTTTCCAATGATGATAAATCTCAAGCTTGGAAGCGAGATACGGAAGATTTCTGGAAACTGTGGTCTGATGGCAGCCAATAAAATCTCCGATTGTACTTTGATCCCCAGCACAAGAATACAGACGCAATGTGGTATTGGTTCATTGGGGTTAGACTATTATTTCTAAAATAAATAAGATAGTAGATAGATACCTGCTAGTAGCCGTTATACCACTACACCTCAAATCACCGAAAAACTATTAATGTAGCCAAGGAGCATTCTCCATAAAATAAGTTGTTTTGGGTGAAGGTGCATGAGGTGGGGTAAACTACTAGCCAACAAGACACAAAGACAGACACTCTCTTGCATTCATCAACTTACAAATCATTTTGGAATTCAATTTCGTCTTCTATGTTTTCCAGGAAGCTGAGAACTGTAGGTTTTGTAAGTCGAAATCTTCGAAAAAATTAATAATTGTCCATAGTGTCGAAATAATCACTCCTTTCGTAGACGAGGAAAACCAAAGATGATATCGAGGATATCTAGGTCATTATCAATGAATATTTCGTCCTCCATTTTATCCAGAAATAATGAAAAAATTGCAAAAAAACTCAACACTCAAAATAATAGACGTCATTTGCTAAACCACGCTTCGTTGACCGATTAGAAAATCTGAAGATTAAACCAGATTTTTCTTGCGGTGCATAATAAACGATAATCTAATCCAGGTTTCCGTAACTAATCCGCAAAATTAGCCTACGGTGCATACGGGCGTTAAACATTTTAATGATGACTTCTCCGTTCACTACGGAAGGGAAGAATACGGTACCAAACATTTTGCATTTTCCCCTTCTCTATACTTGGGTAATATAATATGATTCGAATATTTTTTCCAGAACATGTTTTTAAACAACCAAAAAGTTTATATTCGAGTCGCAGATGATTCCACATGTGATTTTCTGATTATCATGATCATATTTCCTAACAAATCAACCAAAAAATCGTTGCTATAATTTTTTGTTTTTTCCTGTTTTATGCCCATTTATATTCCAATGCGCGAATTGTCATTCAAATCCAACGTTCACAAACCCCTCATATAACCAAGAAATATTCAAATAATAATTTTTATTCACTGCCATTATTTTCCATCGTGGTATTATTAGTAAAACTCTCAAAGTATTCATGAAATATAAATATTTAAGACAGTATCTTTCGAGTTTCCTCACTGTTACTGAAGCCTCACTCGATCCTCGAAGTACAACCTCACCTTCATGTGGTTTGGAGTGAACAGGCTCCACGGCAAATGGAACTGTTTGTCGACATTCGTATGGGTGGATGCGACTCGCCCAACGAAGTTTCAACTAACAGACCCAAATCTGAGCTCTGAGCCCCATGGCGGGGATTCAAAAGAAACAGTTTGGCAATGTCGCCTCCAGAAAACAGGGTGAAATCTAACAGTGATCAGTTTTAGTGCTATGCAAGGGGCAACATAAGGCCAGACCAACCCTTCCGACTCACTTGTGGAAACGAATAGGACCAATGAGTCGAAATACCGATGGAAAACAACAACATCAACGGAGTGGTGGGGAATATGCAATTCCTAAAATACAACAGGATCGGAAGAGAACTCTTCAGGGTACTGAGCAAACAAAAAAACGAGGGTGGAGGCATAAGGATCATCCAGAAAAACCTCCATTACTATGATACGACTGTACCTGCAATCGCTATGATGGTCTTCTTCAGGAATAATGGATACAAAATGGTGAAATGATAGCCCTGGGAGAGCTTCTGTATGGCAGATCAACTGAGACCTCCCACACAAACCTACGTGTTAAGGTTTGATCGCTACGATACCATTCGAAGATATATCCGTAGTAATACTGAGCAGGAATGGCAAAAAACAGCAGGATCTAACCTAACCAATATGGGAGTGACCGTGTGTGTACTTGGAAGGGGGTCAATGTTGGGATAGCTCATGATTTTTGGCATCTAACCTAGTGGACCTACGTTGGGTTAGAAAATAACCTAACCTAACCTAACCCATACGTTGGGTGAGCTTTTGGGAAAAACATGGCCGTCGCTAAGAGAAAAAAAGATGGACGCTTTGTACGTGTCACTTCTCCCTTGTCATTGGAAAAAATATGGCTGTCGAAGTTCCGGATCTGTGCGAACAATCGAAAAAAAGCAGTTCCGGTTTGTAAAAGTAGAGATAGAAGAAAACTAATGCTCAATTCAGATTGGCCACTTCGTGAAGATTCCAGATCCATCAAAATCCCATGAACCGAAAGTGAAAACTGATTGAAATGCGATAAAGGAAATTTTGGTATCAATGGATTCGTCTCGATGTCGAAAAACACAATCAAACTTCTTCAATGTCAAAAGGGCTCAGAAGGCCAACTTCGTCATTATTGAAGACACAACAGCGTAGAGTACAATACAATTTTCACTAGAGATCACGACAATGAAAAGTCTGAGTGTATAAGATGCATTTTCAGGCAAAAAAGAAATGTCGAAACCTGGGATCGAACGAGTGCCCCAAACAAAGTATGTACTTCAAAACGTCGTTTTTGTCGTTTGACAGTATAACTATCAACTTTTTTCAAGAAGATGCATTTTTTTTCAAACATTTTATATAGATGATTCCATATATCCATTTATACAAAGTATCCACATTTCGAAGACTACAAGAATGCTTCTTCTGATGATGATGCATACAGGATGCTCTTTCATTGCTGTCGAATGTAGGAACCATCCATCATGAGTTGTCCAATTCTTTCAAATTCATTATTTCTGCGGCAATATTCAATTGATGTAGTTTTTCGTTCAGAAAATATTTCTTCTGATGTCCTCGTACATAAATTATATCAACATCATACAGGTTTGATTGATTTCCGGTTCTGATGGCAATCTCCTTTGGTTGGAAACCATCTCGACGATGAATGCTTGAATATCAATGAACGCTACTCTCATATCATAGGTTGGCAGTAAACTAAACTCTGACAGACAGTCAGTTCAATTTTCTAATCATTTCAATGAGTGGGAGGTGTTCGATGATGGTGTCATGCATGATGACGCGACAGGATCGAGTATTAACGGAAAACCCCGCTGATGCTTCGATCTACAGTTTGACATCAACACTGGAACTCTTGATGCTCTCTTCTCTTCTCGAACAATAGATGACGAAAAATGTTTTGTTTGCAAAGTCGGCATGAGACAAAAGAGGATTGTGTTGGAAGGATTTTTTGTAGCTGAATCCAAATTGAGTCTGATTGTAATAGGCTTGCAAAAGTCTCCTTTGCTGAATTGCGAATGAATTTTTTGCTTGGCATAATTTTCTCCGTTGAGAGTCAAAGTGATATTCTCGATATTTATGTTACTCAATACTGTAGGACCACCATTAATGCTCTTATGATCGCGATTTCTCTGAAAGCATTCAATAACATATCGAGGACTTTCGAGGAACGAGTTCTCACTGCCCACATTTCGGTGGTGGAACCACTGGTGAGAGTCGGCAAGATGTGCAAGTCCCATTTTCCAAACGGCATCAGAAGAGGAATGTTTGCTTTAATGCTTTCAGAAGCTGCAATTTGATGGGATCACTGGAATATAATCGCTTTATTTTGAGTTCGATGTTTTTAATTTCCAATTTGACTCCTGTAGGTATTGTGGCATCTTTCTTCCCCTCAATTTCAAAACAATTATTATAGTTTTTGGCTCATACCAATCGTATAGTTTGTTTTCCATGAGAAACGCATTGATAGTCGTTGAAAATGTTAAGAAAGTGTTTGAGCGGAATGAACATGTTGAATGCCAGAGAAATGGGTGAAATGACGCCCACATTATCAGGGTAAGTCCAGCCAGAGTTGGAGGGGAGTTTAGTTTCGTCGTTGGTGTAGCACAAGAAGCCCAGTTGTGCTAACGATCCCAATCACGGACAGTCTCCAATTCCTTGCCGTTTCGTTCGTAGCTGGTCGATTGAAACATAAAAGTGCCAGCGTTGTTTACAAATGTCACTTTTCCATCGCCTCGAGTTCTGGTTACTTTTCCACTGATGTACAAATTACTATCGTACAAAGCATCGAAGACATCCCATTAGTTGACACTGATTTTGATGACGTCATTATTCCAAAAAAATTGACATAGGGGTAATACGTTCTCCATTCATTTTTTTGTATGGTTTCGTCCATTTTGGGTTTTCGGAAAATGTTGAACACTTGGCTCGACAACATGGTAACCGAAAGATTTCAGAAGGGGTATATACTCAGCAGTCAGTTGGGAATCGTTGTGTGTAAGTCTTGGTGAAGACTGAAGGATTGAATGTTGATGCTGGACTTTTCAAGACCATAGTTTTTTTCAATTCTAAGCGAACAATTATATCCTCTTCCCGAAAAACAATCAATTGAAAGATCCAACACTCTCAGCGTGATGTTATCCATTCCACTTTGATGATGAATGGGTAGATATATAAGATGATTTTAGGTTTCGTCGATGGCGTAACCTGGGTCAGCGTCGATGGCAAATTCGTTATCGTACGAGACGGTCTGTCGTTGTAGAAGGCTCCAGACGTAATATTACTATCGACGTGAATCGTTCGTACTTGTATCATATTGAGTAAAAGTAGTACATACTCTCAAAGTGGAGTTGCATGAATGTGGGAAACGGGAAATAAATCTTTTTTATCTTGAAGTCTTCCTCCAAAATTCAATTTTTTGGAATATTCATTACCAAATGTACATTTCGAAACTACAGTCTTCATCTTCAGTGGTATTACAAAAAATAGCTGGAATGAGGTGGACACATCAATATACGTTGAAAACACACAATATCTGAAGTTTACCTGGAAAATCATTCGAAGATAGAAAATGAGGTTGAATTGATAATCAGTCCATCATTGTCAACAAGTTCCATCTTGTGAATATGTTTTGGTTTTTTGGTCATGATGATAAAAGACCAACTTGAAGCGTAGATAAACGATCCAAAATTATTGGTAGACAAAGTGTTGATATCTGATAATGAAACAAGATATTCGATGTAGGAGGCCATGTGGAATAATGTTGGTAACGCCCTGTATTTGTTATTGAAACATAATCAGTAGAATCAAATAAAAACCTGTAATTTGAGGTGAGAAATCTTTTGGACCGATGATAAAATAAGTAGAGGTACTTGTCTGTGTGGAAAGGAGTTAGTAGAGCCAAAATTCGGTAAGTAAATCAATTAATTTTAATGATTCGAAAAAAAGGATGCAAGAAAAATCAATTTGGTCGTTGACGCAAATTGATGAATCTGAATTGACTTCTTTGTGGATTGTGTATTTCCAGGATTTCTAATATATTTAATTTTGTACTTTTCTCACAAAAACGTAATAATCCTACATTTTGTTCAATTCCCAAATTTGTATGTCCAGAATGAATTAGGTGATCGACGAAGGTGTAATTGGTATCAGGGTTATCTTTGTCACGATTTTTATTCAAGGTTTTTACATGTTCTGAAATTATTTCCGAAAATTTTCAGTAAGTTCTTCCCACATTGATGACTAGATGTCTTCTTAGGGAGTTGTTAGATTTGAAACTTATGTGAATATTTGATTTTTTGAAGATGTCTGCTAATTTCTCACCTCAAATTATAGGATTCTATTTGATTCTACTGATTATGTTCCAATAACAAATAGAGGGCGTTACCAACATTGTTTCACTTGGCCTCCTACATCAAATATTATGTTTCATTATCAGATATCAACACTTTGTCTACCATTGATTTTTATCGTATTAAATCCGTTCTTTTCACTCTATAAGTTGGTCTTTTATCATTATAACCAAAAGAGGAAAGCTAAGACATTCATAAAATGGAACTTGTTGTTCTCTGATGGCCTGATTATCAATTTAACTTCATTTTCTATTTCAAAATAATTTTCCAGGTAAGCTTTAGACATTGTGTATTTTTAACGTATATTGATGTGTCCACCTTATTTCAGCTAATTTTTGTAATACTACTGAAGATGAAGACTGCAGTCTTCAAAATGTACCTTTGGTAATGAATATTCCAAAAAATTTAATTTTGGAGAAACACTTCGAGATGAAAAGGAAATGTTTTCCCTTTTCCCTCAATGTATGATATTGACGGGTCGATTGGATGCGTGATGAATGTTGAGCTCGAGGATGGAAGACGAAAATCCAAGTATATGTGCCAGAGTATATTCGGTGGTGCTGAAGTCGATGGAGTGTTTTGCGCATAATAATTAATTTTTCAGCGTATTATTATTGGGCCAGAAATGGGAAAAAACGTCGAAACGCTCGCAGACGATTTTGGAACGATGTGTTTCAGCAGCAATGCTCTAATATCTTCGATTTCATAAGCTCCAACGGGAACATCGATGCTTTTTCTCTCGCTCCTATTGCCGTTTTCGGAATAATGAAATTTTGTTCCTTTCGATATGTTGGGTATACTGTTGTACGAATCAAAACTCAATAAAGCCAATCCGTACTCTGCATCAGCATCCAATTGAATGGGCGGCATGGAATTGATGGAAAGCGTCGATGAACGACCGTTCAGGGTTAATATCATAGACATAAGCCATTTCGATAAGGTGTAAGATATAAATAGCGAAATTTTTTTCAATTACAATTCATTCAAACAATAATAACATTCATTTTGTGAACTAACATATCTGAAATACTGCATTGGAGTTCGGTGGCTGTGGCACTCTTTTCAATGATAGGGAACTTGACTGACGAGTCTGTAGCTTGAAACAAATTTTGTATTCTTCAGGTAATTTATGCCATGAATCTAGTGATTACCAAGGTCCTGCATGATTCGTCAGATATTCCAGAGGAATACCTTTCAGTTCTGCATCGGGCAAGTCTCTCAGACATATTTCAGTCAGTTTTTTTGTGGAAAGCATAGACATAGATGGTTACAATTGAACTGAATATAATTCTGATAGCGGTCGTTGTTATATATAATTTCAACGTTTCTACCAAAATATTGTACAAGTTCCAATGGCGGCTTCAGGTTGCCAAAGCTATCAGAATAATTTACAGTTTGCCCACTTTAATGTAAGTTACTCAATGTGTATCCGCCTTTTCCTTAGAGTCCAAATGTAGTATGGTACACTTCTTTTGTAGAGGGCGTTGCGGTAGCGATTCTCGCATTGAAACTTCTCGAAAATGTGGTATTTTTAATTGGCGAGCGTATTTTCCTATATCCGAGTCGTACAACGCTCTATTGGGCAACTTCTATGGGAGTTTTTTTGCGTCTTCAAATAGAGACTGCGGCCTCCTTGTTGCTGGTTGCTGCTCCTCCAATAACAATCCATAACCTCGAGGTGTTTCACGTAAATACAGACCAGATCCCAAATGTTTCATGGCTTTATTATGACGTTGATCTTCTTAGAGTTTCTTTTCGGCATTTTTTGCATCTATTACAGTATTTGCTATGACGCTTGCACCCCCTACAAACGATATCAAGTGAAAGTCCAGCAAATATAGGAATCAGCGGTAGAAAACCTCCGGATTTGGAATCTATTTTTCCACATCATTCGGACGAGGACTATGAAGTGATTCCATTTCATACTCATGCCAAACTTGCGCTTAGTTTTCAGTACTTCGGTAGGAAATAGAGCGTTTGTCTTGTCATCAAGTGACGCGACTTTGAATTTGACTCCTTGCCACGCATTTTCTTCAAGAACTGTATCGGCTTTATGGCGTGCTTCGAGAGATTTATCTTATGAATAGGCAATATCGTGCTGCTTGCAAGCTTCATCCAAAGGATCCACTCCTACGTCACCGCGTGCAAGACGTTGTTGTTATCGAGTTCCAGGAGCGACTGATATCCCGGTAGATGTAATTTGAATGGTAACTTATCTATGAGTGTATTGATGATACTTCCTCCGCTATACGTCAACATGAGGAATGACGTCACAGCAATGACATCCTCTAGTTATATAGAACAGAGGTTAGAGGTTATGTATACCTATATTTGGGTTGAGTACCATTAAGTACCATTGAGTACCATGGAGTACCATTGAGTACCATTGAGTATCATTGAGTTACATTGAGAACCGTTGAGTTCCTATGAACATGATTGATGTGACAATGATTGACAGTTGTAGTTGAAATGTCAACATGTCCATACTACTACCTGATTCCGACTTTTGTGATATCAATATGAATTTTTCATTGGCTGAGAACTCATAGTCATGGAAGACGATACTTTGAAATTGGGTCAAGACACTTTTGAACTAATCGAGGGCTTGAAAAAACTACTAACTAAAAAGGAGCCCACAAATTTTCCTAATCAAAACATCATAAACCATAAAATGATTCTGATGTCGTTCAATGCACACAAAAGATCAAATGGAATAATCGATGCCAATAAATCTTGAAAATATAAGAATATCATCTCCAAGATATTTCCGCCGCAGAAGAGAACATGTAGATCAAAGATATAAAGCAAAACTGGACAACCACTCAAGTAAATGAGAAAAGTTGTAACCCATCGACAGCTTGGATCATTTGAGCGAAGGTCCCAAGTATAGCAATGAACATGGTGAATGATTACCAAATTCCTTCCGAGATATCATTTCTGTTCAATCCGAAAGGCGCGAAATTCAAAAACGTTTACACCTACTCAAAGTCGCTGTATCATCCAAAGTATCAGCTGCTTCAAGAGATATTGGGGAGCGTCGAAGGAGTCGGCCTTTTTTCTTTCCGAGAAAAGGGGGAAATTATGAGTTCTCCTGAAGTCAAAAACCCAATTCGATATTCATATTCGATGAAGTCGCTTGTGATGGTCAGCAGAAAATTCGAGAATATCATTCAATGTGCCGACACAGGAACATCGATGCCATCTATCTATGTCAAACGTACTCGAAAATACCCTAACAACTGATTCGAAACCATTGCAATATGACTGTGTTGTTCAAGCAGGATGAAATCAACATGAAACACGTATTCGACGAACATGTTTCACTCGACACGTCATTCGAAGAGATCAAGCGTATGTGTGCCGTATGTTGGCGCGAAAAATATGGCACAATCATAATTGGATTGCGATTTGAATGCAGGCAGATTTCGACAAGGTTTCTATGAATATAAATGTATGCGTTGAGGAGGATGCACCATCAGTAAACATGAAACCGCTCAGCAAAGGAGTTGACGTCATTCGAAAAAATTAAATCTCTGAAATATCAAAAGACATTAGAAAAAAACATGTAGTTCTCAAATTGTGAAAATCCGAAAATGATGCATTGATAAATAAACTTTCGAACCTTTATTCAAACCTCTCGAAGAAATCGCCAAGTCATCGAAATCTGCAGTGTAGTCGAGAATGGAAATACGGCCTTTTTTCCCGACGACCTACCACTGGCAAGGGTATTTCTCAAACTCATCGAAACATCGACATGATGACCTTCAATAGCAAACCCATAGAATATATTTACTGGAATGATCCGAACAAATTGTGTGATTGATTCATGTTGCTGGTAGCTTCAAGAATGCTGAAAATACTCCTCACAACGAAATTTTTGTGATAATCAATTAACTCCAAAAAGCAGGCATCATTCAATAAATAACTTGCTTTCTACATAACGCATTTTCATAATGACTGTCGACAAGTTTGGAGGTAGTTACAATGGAAAGAGGAAACATATTCCGAAAGGTGTTAGCGGCGGACCACATACAACATCAGAAGGCGACACTGATTTTAACGATTCCAAATTGTGTAATGTTGAGAGACCTAAGAGCAGAAAAGATGCGGCCAACGAAGGATATGTAGATAGGATCATGAATGAATTGAAGGATGACTCAAATATATTAAACACTCAAAAATAACTATAAAAACAAATAATACCGTCGCTATAGTCAACTATGAAAAATTGAAAAATAAATTAGAAAATCATGATTGGGCTCACTTTCATTCGTTGCAAGATGTTGATGCATGTACAAATTATATTGTATCGTTTTTTAAAAATGCCATTGAAATCTGCTCAAAATAACACAACATAAAATATAATGAAGTAAAGAGGAAAAACTGGATAACACAAGGTTTAGTCAAGAGTATTAATCATAGGAATGAACTATTTAAAGAGTACAAAAAGAATAAAAATAACGAAGTAGTAAAAAATGAATACTTCAATTACCGAAACAAAGTAAATACACTAATAAAAAGTGCCAAAATCAAATATTACAAAAATAAAATTGATAACAGCAGAGGTGACAATAAAATAATTTGGAATATAGTAAAAGAACTATCAGCTACTAAACACCACAATCATATAAACCAATTACAACACGGAGGAAAAACCATCACTAAAAGTGTAGAAATAGCAAACCTATTCAATAAACATTACACCTCGTTAGGCAAGAAGTTTGCAGACAAAATTGGAACCCCTTCAATCTCACCATAAAGGTGACTAGCGTAGAATCTCCAATATTTCTAGCACCTGTAACAAAAAATGAACTAACTACTACAATAGATAGTTCGAAAGATCATAAGGCCCCTGGTTTCGACGGAATTCGGGCAGAGCTATTGAAAAAAATTGAGAATGAAATATCAGAACCTCTCACGTTTTTAATCAATAAAATTTTTGAGGATGGTATATGGCCAGACGCGCTCAAAACTGGTGTTATAAAACCTTTATACAAAAGTGGTAAACACGATGCAATCTTGAACTGTCGGCCTATCACTCTAATTAGCAATATTGCGAAACTATTTGGAAAAACCTTAAAAACCAGAATGGTACATTATTTGAATCAAAAGAAACTTCTATCTGAAAAACAATTTGGATTTATGGAAGGAAAATCCACAAATGATGCCATTTGCTCACTGACATCAAAAATATATGATAGTTTGGATTAAAAAAAACATCCTTTCGTGGTTTTCCTAGATCTTGCAAAGGCCTTTGACACTGTTGACCATTCACAGCTTCTGAGGGACTTGCAGGATCTTGGATTCAGAGGAAATGTGAATAAACTCTTTGGAAGCTACTTAACCAACCGAAAGCAACGCGTAAAAATTGATAATGTATTGAGTGAAGAAAGAACTGTGCAATATGGTGTGCCTCAGGGAACAGTTTTAGGCCCTATATGTTTCATTATATATATATATGAATGGCATTCTCACCTCACAAACCACCGGCGATATTATAAGCTTCGCAGATAACACAGCAATATTTTATGAAAATGAATCATGGGGTATGCTGAAAAGTGAAGTTGAAAGTGATATGAGCATGATAATAGATTGTTTCAATCAGAAAAAATTAACAATCAATTACGAAAAAACATCGTTCCTCACATTTGCCTGCTACTCTTCCCACCTTCCAGATTTTAACCACCTGGACATAAAAAATTCCGACAATGTTATTCAATTGAATTCTTCTGAATTTGTAAAATATTTAGGTGTATATATAGACAAACATTTGAGATGGAATATTCACACAAAGAAAACGGTAGGAATCCTGAGGAGTATCCTTTATAAGTTCTTATATTTCAAAAATATATTGAATACCTCTCAAATGAAAACTCTTCATCATACACTAGTCGAGTCGAGATTGACGTATGGGATCTTAGGTTGGGGAGGCATAGCCAGCAGTCACTTGAAATTTCTGGACGTACTAGAAAAAAAAATTCAGTAATTTTTTTAATAAAAAGTAAATTTTAAAAGACTAAAAACCCACAAAAAGAATAATTACTAGATGGTTAATGGTTTCAAGAGTTTGTTTGTGAATAACTTTTGAAATTCTATGTATATTGAGAGCCTAGGTAGAATATGGATAGAAAAAAAAGTCAAAATACTATAAAACAATCAATTTCATTACACTGTCAAAATTATTATAACTCATAATTGCTCAAAAGACAATAAAAAGTCTGAATTTACAAAATTTTCAGGAATAAAAAGTAATCAACACATTTATAAATTTGAAACATACAGTATATGAAACTGTAGCTAACAAAAAGTAGCCAATGATAGAACAGCAAACGTCTTTATGAAAATAGCCAACCAGGGAATAGATGGTCAGGTGTAAAATTGGAAATTGTGGGAGAATAGCAATGAAATAGTATCAGAAGCAATTATTATTGAAATTTGTAAATAATGATAAGAGTGGAAAAATAATTGCATATATAAATTATGCAATATAAATATAAACAGTGAAAAGTGACAATTTAGTGCACCAATTTAAAAATTCAAATGAAAAAACAAGGAGAAAAAGATGTAGCTAGGCGATAGAAAACAAAGCATCGAAGGAGATCGGAATAAAATTCCAAGCGGATGCCACGCAAAAATTTTACAAAAAGAAAATTGGAATAATCCCATCATTTGGTAAACAAAACCAATATTACCTTGATGATAACATATCCACGGATCCAAATGCTGATTTCCGCATCTAAATAGTTCCTGATTCATGGTATTGCAGTCCTGACAGCGATTGGAGAGAGGAGACATCCTGATTCATGGTATAAGTAGAACACTAACAGTTCCAACCAGGTATAAAACTTTAATAGTGCTTTTCCGGTCCTGAACTATTTCACCAATAACGAATTTCACATTCGAAGAACTTTCTGTCAACCTATTTTGAACAATAACAGAAAACGTCACTCTCACGGAGAAATAGAGGTTCTGTTCATCTATCCATGATCTGATTTATTATTTTTATCTGTGAATATTTGTTTGATTCACCCTAGTATAAGTTATTTCTCGTAGGCCAGGTATTTTAAGTCTTCCTGAATAAAGGAGATAATTGCTTTATGATATTTTGTTGTTTGTTTCCTCACAATGATCAATAACATACCAAAGACCATTCAATAAACTGAAGTTAGCCAGCAGTGGCAAGTGGCTCTATTGCTTTGAACCGGCTATCTGAGATAAGGGCGTACCAACTGTTGCTTAGCCGTGGTGAGGAAAATAATAATTGTTGGTAGCGTGACGAGAGAACAGTGACGTTCGCTGGCAATTATTATTACAGCATACAATACAGGGGCAGAAATATCTATTCATATCTTATCAAATTGGTTCACAAAGAATAGCAAAAACTATTAGCTTCATTATATAAAAACAATTTATATTTTTCAATATATCAAAACATAACAATTTGGCGCCCAACGTGGGCAGAAATATATTAATTATAATAATAATAAAAAATATATATTTTCAAATTCTCTTTACATAACAATACATACATATATATAAATATATATATATATAGGGTGTAACATAAGTACATCAAAATATCCAAGTGACGTTTTCCTGAGACAATTTTAAGAAAAAAAGTCCATATAAACTTGTGTCCAGAAATGCTTCGTTTCGGAGATACAGGGTGTAGAAATTGAATTTTTTGTTCGCTTTTTTGCAAAAAATGAGTTATTTGCACGAAATTTGGTTCCCAGGTTTTTTTTGGCGTGGAAAATCATAATTTCGAATTGATTTTTATGCAACATCTAGAGGGCGCTGCGTACGCTGTCATTATTCGTTTCAAATTGCCCCTTATATTTTTGACAGTAAACTTTTGGTATTTTTCCTGAAAAAACCTTATTTCCACACCTTTCCCAAGTAAAAAAGGTTCACCTCCGCAACAACTCTGGAGGTGATCGTTTTCGAGATATTTACAATTTTCAATATCGATGCATGTTTCTCAACTCCTAGGGCGCTAAGTGAAGTTGCTGAGAACATTACAAAAACTAAGTATGTGGTAGGTCTCGTCAAAATGAACTACTTTTTTCCTATGAAATGTTTATCGAAAAATGATTTGTTTTCGAAATACAGATTGTTGAAATTTTTCAAAATGTGTTTGGTTTTTGTCATTTTCACCAAACTTTATACGCAGTATACCCGGACAGACTTCTCCTGAACTGAGCATTATCAAACTGCTTAATCAGTATAGCTAAATTTGATTTCAATAATTTTTGTCACTCTCCGCTTGCAAATTAAGTTAATTAAATCGAGAAGGCTATGAACGTTCGCTTATAAAAATAGAAGGTAACATTTTTAACTATTCATTGACAAACTCACAGTTCGGAGTTTATAAAGTGATTTTTTGGTACCATGCTCGACTTTACGAATGCTGAAATGGCTGATATGGTTTTTGCATACGGCTTGGCTGACGGAAATTCAACCGAGGCCAGACGCATCTATCAGGAAAGGTATCCCCAACGCCTCACTCCCTGTGCAGCAACATTTGCGAATTTTTTCCTGCGACTTTCCGAATCTGGAAGCTTTGAAAGAAATTCTGCAGAAGGACGGCCACGGACTACAAGAACTGTGGAATTGGAGGAGGCGGTTCTCGAAGAAATTAGTGAACATCCAGAGACAAGTACAAGAAAAATCAGTCAAACTTCAAATGTGAGTCACATGACCGTTTACAGAATTTTGAATAAACAGCAATTATATCCTCATCATATTCAGCGTGTCCAGGCACTTACGCTACGTGATTTTCAACCACGTATCGAATTTGCTCAATGAAAAGTCGAACAACATCCCCAAATTCTATCGAAAATCCTCTTTACAGATGAGGCTGATTTTTGAGGAATGATATCATGAACTTCCATAACAACCACATCTGGGCGAAAGATAACCCACATGCGATAACGCAAACTCATTTTCAAGACAGATTCTCTTTTGATGTGTGGGTAGGCATAATGGACCTTTTTATGCACTATGTGAAAACACGGTAATTAGAAAGTATATGTGCTAGTATCACTTGGGATTTTTTATTTTATTTTTCTGATGGGTAGTTTTTCCATAATCCGGAAAAAAGTGGTTTCGTGACGTCACGTTCACTAAAAGTTGATTTGGCATCGTTGTATGAGTTGCGAATCATGGAATTGTGACGTAATGACATTTGTTATTTGATACTTTGATAGGTTCGTTCGTTTGCTTCACGGAATAGATTATTATCAATCGTTTTTCTCTCTTCAGCTCTTTTTCTTGCATATATCTGATACGACTGATACGAGACACGAGATATGCAGAGAACTGCTGCAAATGAACAAGCTCGTCATGAATGTTTGGTATTGAAAAATTTCGGAAATTATTTTCTGATTTTAATAACTATGAAAATGTCTAGAAAGTGCTATGTGCACGGTTGTCTGAACACCAGTGAAAGTGAATCAAACTTTTGTAAAAAGCGGAAATATATGCTTTTGTGCAGAACATTTCCAGGTGAGTACGTCAAGGGAACGATCTTTAATTTCACTCAATGCAAGTTTGCAAAATCATCGATCAGTACTGTATTTTATATCCAGTCCTATAAACATATTGTTCTTTGGTTCCAGCTGAAAGAAGAAACTACGAATTAGGAATATGCTAGAACAAGGGGATCCAAATTTATGTTGAAGCAAGATGTCTGTCCACATATCAACCTGAAATGACATTGGTCTGACAATGTTTCATCATAAGTATATTGTTACATCCCAACTATTATTTAGGAATACTCATTATCTCCACCCCGGCTAAACTACGTTCAGGCCGTTGTTTCGTTATCAAAAGATTAACCCTCTGGTAACGCCACTGGTGTGGATCAACTCGTTATTCCGTATAATTAGCCTAAGACGCTAAGGACGCTTCTAGTATATAAAGCCTATACTCGATTAGTCCTTTGTTGAAAAGTTGCTCGAAAAACTACAATTTTGTTGGGTATTAGCAGCAATTTATAAAAGAATTTATTTGCACTGAAGTTAACGGACACGAGCGGCTGTATCCATTACCCTCTTTCTAACACCCAGGGAACATAGGTTGTTTATTTGGGAGTATATACCGTTCGCCTGAACTCTATATCAATAAAAAGGCACTGGGAATCAAAGAAAACTTATATTCATAAATGAAATTATACATAAGATACGACAAGAAAAGAAAAAAAAAATACACTGTTATCCTTAGAATGCCACTTTTGTGGTAACTTTCAAGAAATTATCAAAAAAAAACAAAATCTGTTAATAATGGAGATAAAAAAAAATAAAATAAAATGACTAAAGAACTGCACTCTCTACAAACATTTTCCTTTCAATCCTGTATAATCCATTCTTATCTTTATAGACTGAGTCACCTTTTTTAACAAATTTAAATTGACAAAATTATTGGATATGACATAGATAAACAAACAAATAAGAACACCATGAAAACATTTAATATAGGTAACAACATGTCCACTTTTACTTGTGATTTCTCAATACTATGGATTGTGCACTTAAAGGCAAATGACCCTGGTTTAGTACCTCTCGACAATGTTTCTTTTTATGGGAGATATATGTATGCATAACATGTATATTAAGAAAAGCATATAATATGAATAGGAAACCAAAACATTAATTTCAATAATAGGAATTCATTACCTAGGTCGAATTGTCCAGTTGCTCTCCTTGGGTCGCACTCGAAGAAATTCACGATTAACCGGCTTTATTATCTCAAACGCTTGTCATGGTTCGTTACCGGATCAGGTTACATGGATGAATTATTTGCTTAGTTTTATGGACATTCAGCAAAGACACGTCATTCGATCGAGAGAATGCACAACACTGGAAAAGTATTTTCAACGGGAGTACTTTCGTATTCACAACACATGAATTGAACTATATTTAGAGTGATTAGAATTGTTCGTATTTATGCGGTGAAATATTGTTTTTACACTGACTCTAGTTAAAAGGTTGTCATGTTAGAATTTCGTTAATCGATATGGTGTTTACCCGTGGAAAGATTTTATTTCTCGTGACATATTTCACTGGTACTAATATGAATGCATACTAATTTTCTTCACGTATGATAGGCGTGATTATTCCACGGACTACTGTTCGGAACTAACTAACTCGCTTTGTTATGCTCCCGTTGGCTTTTATAATATTCTTCCGATCGGAAGCTGGGGCGGGACTTAGTGTGTTTTATGAGCTTTTTTAATGAGGGGACATTTGTAAACATGATAAGGCTTCGGTTTGTTTAACTCGTTCTCGCGTATTTTCTGTTATAATTGGATAATATTTTACTGCCTGACGGTACGGTCGGCTAGTCTGGGAAATAATGACCAACAAGGATGTTTATACATTTATCGGTAGCGATAACTTGTGATTTATGAGTCGGGTACGGCTCTTAATGAGGTGGGCTGGTGTGACTGTCGCTTATCGGGATTTTTTAATGGTTTTGTTTGTGTTCGGACTAGTGTTAGAATTATGGATGCGTTTTCGGTAATGAAATAAAACTGATTTTCTTATCTCTCAGTGACGTTGAATAGTGGATGATATCCTGTGGCAAGTTTGAATTCTCTTTTGTAAAAGGATTGATCATAACAAATCGTCACTGCCCTGTAAAAAAGGTCTCTACTCTGAATAATAGGACCTTTTTGTTCATTATTGAATGAAAATATTTGGTTCCATGTTTTATGGTATGAAATCATCTTTTGTTGTTACCTATAGAAATGATAGTCTGTGCTGAGTATGGTATTCATCATCTCAAAGGTTTATTATAAAAAATAAAAATAAGATAAGTCAACAAAAAATGCTGTTCACTTAGTTGCCTTGAATTTCAAATTACTGCTCCTCATTTGTTCGAAAACATTGCGTAACCTGTCTAAATGTTCTGAGATGTTGGGTCCACTAAAAACGATGATATCGTCCAAGTATACTAAGCACTCCTTACCTATATATTTCGCAAAAATGTTCTCCATCTGCCGGCACCAAGTGCTAGGGGAGTTCTTCATCCCCATAGGCATACGGAGAAATTCGTAGTGTCCGTTTGGTGTGGAGAAGGCACTCTTCTCTCTGTCTCTTTCATCCAATTCAATTTGAAAATATCCACTAGCTAGATCCATCACACTGTATAAGCTAGTACCTTGCAACTTTTCGATCGTATCCTGTATATGTGGTAATGGGAAAAAATCTGTCTTCGTGATGGCATTCAATTCCCTGTAATCAATGCACAGTCTGAACTGGGGATCTTCTCCGGGGTGCAATTTTTTTTCAACCAGGATCGCTGGAAAACTCCAAGGGCTACAGGATTCTTTTATTATTTCGTTATCTAACAATTCCTTAATTTCTTGGTGCATTATCTTCTGCCGCTGGTATGGAATTCGATAAGGTCGTTTCGAAATAGGCGGAACATCCTCAGTGTGTATCCTGTGCTTTACTAGATGGGTACAAGTTAATTTTTGACTAGGGGCCTTAAATACATCAATGTACTCCTTGATGAGGGTGGCCAATTTAATTTGAGCTTCTTCCGTTGGATTCTCGAGATGTAATTGTTGTAAAATTTTCTGTTCATCTTGTAGGTTTATGCTACGGATCATGAGTCCATTCGTCGTAGTTTCCACTTTATTTTCTGTATCTGCCTCGAAACCATGAGCTATAATATGTTTCCGGGGTATGATCAGTTCCTGTTCCAAAATGTTTATCATTTTGATGGGTATTTCGGTATCATTTTTTCCTATCGATCTCGCGATCATCAGTCCTTTTATAGCTGCGTTATCTTCAACTATAATATTTTCCGACAATAATTTTCTTTTTGTTCTAACCATACATATTGTCATTGCTCTCGGGGGTAAAATCATATCTTTTTGCAAGTACAGTCCTGTCCCATAATTTTCTTCAATCACTTTTTCACCTCCCTGTATAACTATTTCTTGTTTACTTCTGGAAGATTCGGCGTCCCGAGTTTCTATCCTTCCGATAAGTCTTTCATTCTCTGTTTG
Source organism: Gonioctena quinquepunctata (assembly GCA_018342105.1). NCBI lineage: Eukaryota > Metazoa > Arthropoda > Insecta > Coleoptera > Chrysomelidae > Gonioctena > Gonioctena quinquepunctata. Next base: position 52,178 of record JAFIRS010004842.1, read on the forward strand.
ACTGGCTTTATTTTCATAAACTTTTCTATATCTTGTTTTCATCCATTCCTGGCTCGTATTTGCCTCCTCGTATCTGCGGTCTGTCTGTTTAGTGCGTATATTCTCATACCCAGACTTTTCTTCCGGCTCACTGTTGGGTATGCGGGATAATTTGGATTTTCCTTTCCACTTCACTGTTTCTTTAGGAGAGAAATTGTCGCCCTTAGACGGACATATTTCTGTTTTTCGGTTGCCCTGTGCGAATGGCGGGATGTCTTCCACGATTTTCGTTTTCAGAGTTTGGAGTTTTTCCATGTCTCTGGCAGTAAAAGAGTCATCCTTGGACGAACTGGCTTTTTCAGTACTAATGTCGTTCAGGCTTCCCGTGCCATATCGCCTAACTAACCTTCCTAATATACAGGGTGTCTCGGCTGTCCCAATATTCCCGATGGATGGCGAAGTTTTCTCATCCCCTCGTGGTGAGATTTTCTTTTCTCTATTGTTCGTCGTTCTGTCAGTGAACAAGGTCTCCATTAAATCCTTATTCCTGTTCTGCTTCTGTAAACGCTTATCTCTATTTTTCCTTTTCCTTTTCGACTTTTTTGGTTTTTCAGTGGACGTGGCTTTCTCTTGATACCGTGTCTCCTTTAAATCACGTTCTTCTGCCTGTCCTGGATTTTCTACTCGATTGCTGTTTGAGTCGGCCGACCTCATTTCTGGATGTGAAAATTTAGTTCCAAATACTTCGCAGTCTGATGCGGGCGGCGCCTCCCTTATCTGACCGAGTTTTTCTTTAGACATCGTTTTCGTCCAGCTATCTATCGTAGTAGTAAATTCTTTCAACTGTTGCTCTAAAATTTCTAGTCGTTTTTCCCATCGGTTTTCCTTCTCATTTTCCGTATGATAAATGCGTTTTGGCTCGTGGTGGAGTTCAATTATTTCTTCCATCAAATACATTTTGTTTGCTCTCCAATCTAGCTTTACTTGATACTTTTGCAAAAAGTCTAGACCTAAAATTATTTCTGTGCTCAAATGTTTCGTTTCGATTAATATAAATTCGTGCTCGATTTGGGTTCTTTCATTCAGTTTTATTGGCAAAACTACGGTACCTATATATGGAATTCTATTTCCCTGTACGTCTTTTAAATTGAATTTTTCTTCGTAATTAACTTTCATACCGTGCGTAATGCTAACGTGGGCCAACGATACTTCGGCACCCGTGTCTACCAGGGTAGTGCGAAAAATTCCATCAATTTCTAGGACTATGACGTTTCGCTGGGCTTCTCCCGTGGTATAGGTTAGTATCGTGTGTGTTGGCCTCCTATTTACCGTGTTGCGTTTTAATGGCGGTTGTCTGCGGTTCCCAACGGAGGAGAATTGCGAACCGGGTGGCCATTTAAATTTCTTCTGTTCATATTTCTTTGTCCATTCCTGTTTTACAGTTGTATGACATATGACCTGGCTGATTACAATTGAAACAAGTTCTTGTTTTTAACCTACAGTCCCTAATTTCATGTCCTCTTCTACGACAATACTGGCAGGTCTTTATCGTTGCTGGTGGTCCATTTGCTGTGACATTTCTAAAACTTCTCTCTCCTGGCCTAGTTAGGTTTTCTATGAGCTCTTCTTTATCGGCTAGTTCGATAGCTTCGGTCAGTGTATCAGGACTAGCGGATAGTATGCGTTTCCTGATGGGGTCCAATAATCCCATAGCAAACTGCGTGATGACATCTTGCTCGTGGCGTTGCAATAGTATCCGATCTACGTCAGCTGTTCCGGTCAAGACTAAAATTTTGCAGCACAAACTTTCAGACGTGCCAAAATTGGCGGCAAGTTTCAGATCTACGTTGTCGGCATTCTAATAATTCCCTTTTGTCCTGCCCTGGTATTTTAGCTATACCAAACTGTTCCTGTAAACCTCTTTTCAATTCGTTCCATACTGCTGTATTTCTCAATTGATTGTCGGCGTCAATGAGTTGTTTCGCAATGCCTCTTAGTTTCAATCGAACGATAGATACTATTTGCAATTCTGTCCATCCAGCTAGAGCGGCTGTATCTTCAATTATCCTAATAAAATCTTTGATACTCGTCTGCCCGTTATAAAAGGGTATATTATCTAATGTGATTGCTATTGTTGGCTCTGGATTTGGCAGAACCTGCACTACAGGAGTTGTTGTTGACGAAGGTCCCCCTGGAGGAGTCATATTGAGAACTTTCCTCCTTTTGGATGACTTATTTACTAAATAAAATCTTTCTTATACTTTTCTGATATTGAGTTCTGCGAATTGTTCGGTATGAACGTTTTACAATTATTACTCGCACACCTGACATCAGTGTTACATCCCAACTATTATTTAGGAATACTCATTATCTCCACCCCGGCTAAACTACGTTCAGGCCGTTGTTTCGTTATCAAAAGATTAACCCTCTGGTAACGCCACTGGTGTGGATCAACTCGTTATTCCGTATAATTAGCCTAAGACGCTAAGGACGCTTCTAGTATATAAAGCCTATACTCGATTAGTCCTTTGTTGAAAAGTTGCTCGAAAAACTACAATTTTGTTGGGTATTAGCAGCAATTTATAAAAGAATTTATTTGCACTGAAGTTAACGGACACGAGCGGCTGTATCCATTACCCTCTTTCTAACACCCAGGGAACATAGGTTGTTTATTTGGGAGTATATACCGTTCGCCTGAACTCTATATCAATAAAAAGGCACTGGGAATCAAAGAAAACTTATATTCATAAATGAAATTATACATAAGATACGACAAGAAAAGAAAAAAAAAATACACTGTTATCCTTAGAATGCCACTTTTGTGGTAACTTTCAAGAAATTATCAAAAAAAAACAAAATCTGTTAATAATGGAGATAAAAAAAAATAAAATAAAATGACTAAAGAACTGCACTCTCTACAAACATTTTCCTTTCAATCCTGTATAATCCATTCACTTTATAGATCACCTTTTTTAAAAATTTAAATTAAAAATTTTGGAAAAAGAACACCATGAAAACATTTAATATAGGTAACAACATGTCCACTTTTACTTGTGATTTCTCAATACTATGGATTGTGCACTTAAAGGCAAATGACCCTGGTTTAGTACCTCTCGACAATGTTTCTTTTTATGGGAGATATATGTATGCATAACATGTATATTAAGAAAAGCATATAATATGAATAGGAAACCAAAACATTAATTTCAATAATAGGAATTCATTACCTAGGTCGAATTGTCCAGTTGCTCTCCTTGGGTCGCACTCGAAGAAATTCACGATTAACCGGCTTTATTATCTCAAACGCTTGTCATGGTTCGTTACCGGATCAGGTTACATGGATGAATTATTTGCTTAGTTTTATGGACATTCAGTAAAGACACGTCATTCGATCGAGAGAATGCACAACACTGGAAAAGTATTTTCAACGGGAGTACTTTCGTATTTACAACACATGAATTGAACTATATTTAGAGTGATTAGAATTGTTCGTATTTATGCGGTGAAATATTGTTTTTACACTGACTCTAGTTAAAAGGTTGTCATGTTAGAATTTCGTTAATCGATATGGTGTTTACCCGTGGAAAGATTTTATTTCTCGTGACATATTCCACTGGTACTAATATGAATGCATACTAATTTTCTTCACGTATGATAGGCGTGATTATTCCACGATAAGGCTTCGGTTTGTTTAACTCGTTCTCGCGTATTTTCTGTTATAATTGGATAATTTTTTTTTTTTTTTCTTTAATTGGATAATATTTTACTGCCTGACAGGTAGCGGTCGGCTAGTCTGGGAAATAATGACCAACAAGGATGTTTATACATTTATCGGTAGCGATAACTTGTGATTTATGAGTCGGGTACGGCTCTTAATGAGGTGGGCTGGTGTGACTGTCGCTTATCGGGATTTTTTAATGGTTTTGTTTGTGTTCGGACTAGTGTTAGAATTATGGATGCGTTTTCGGTAATGAAATAAAACTGATTTTCTTATCTCTCAGTGACGTTGAATAGTGGATGATATCCTGTGGCAAGTTTGAATTCTCTTTTGTAAAAGGATTGATCATAACAATATGACCTACCAACGATGAAGAAACCCAAACCAAATGAAAACGTCACTCCTTCAGCTAGTAAAACTGTGTTGAGTGACATTACATCCATGGGAAATATTTACTCAAGAGTTTCGAATAGTTCTTCTCCTAGCAGTAGCCAAGCTAGTACATTATCCAATTCACCAAAATGACACCACCAAAAAAAAATCTGAGTATATTCCTAGTCAGTCTTCATCCGATCCTGATTGTGAAAATATCGAAGGACAGCAGCGCCAGCGCCTATCTATTGCACTTATAGAAAAGAAGAGTAATATTATTTGGGGCTCCCTGAAAATGTTTACCACATTGTGAAATACATTACCAAAATTGAGTAAATTAAATATATGAATGTTCTGATGAGTTTAAAAAAGATACGGGTTGGGGATGTATACTCTTGATTGGCTGATGACTGATATGAGTAAATCAAGTGTTCACAAGATTTTCACAAAATCTGTGCCTATGATGGCAAATTGTTTATTTATAAGAGCTTATATATTGGCCTGAAATATCTGAAATTGAAAGAAATTTGCCGATCCCTTTCAGAGCTCGCTATAAGAAAGTTAATTCAATTATTGTCTGGAAATTGAAAAACCCTCTGATCCTGTTCGTCTGTCCATGACTTGGTCAGAATAGAAAAAATGCAATACTGTAAAATTTTTAATATCTGCTACTCCAAATGGCACAATTCAATTTATTTCAGGAGCATACGGTGGACGAATTCTTTAACAACTTTGTCGATAAGAATAATTTCTTCTATTTTGATTGATTGAAATTCAAAAATACTTTGAATAACTAGAATGTGCAGAAGTTTTCTAAGGTTTGTTGTCACATTCTCTTCATGAATGCCAATATCTTCAGAAATATTTTTTTTCTATAGCTTTGTAACCATAGGGAAAATTTTTACTATAGAAAATGTAAGCCTGTATTTGTAAAAAATAGATTAGTATCCCTCAACAAAGAATTGGTGTGAAATAAGTCAATAATTTTTCAAAAAATTTACGAAATTTGTATGAACATACTTCAAGTCTATTCATTCTAAATTATAAATTATATTTTCAGTAGTTCAAACTTAATAAATATTTGACTCATCACATGAAGGAAACACTAACAGGTACCGAATATGAATTTATTTATATAATAATACAAACAGATAAAGCCTACATATATATTCACAGTATAATGCATTTATGATTGATTATATCTAAACAATCACGAACGTTTCAACTAAGAACCAAAGTTCTTAGTTAAAAGTTGGGTTAGTTAAAAGTTGGGCAACTTTCTAGTCATGGTTCTTAGTTCTTGTACTAGGGGTTCCATAAACGCGCTCATTGATTTGCTAGTGTTGAATCCTTAGTTATTAGTTCACTTAGTTCTTAGGAACGTTGCATAAACAAAGCATTTCATATCCACCCTTGGCAAATTTTCCGAACCTGCTTTTACGAAGCCTTGTTTCATTATAAACACACCAAATCGTTTATGATATTGAGAAATTAATAAGTTGATAAAAATAAACAATAAACATTAACCTCAAATGTCAATATGATTTTAATGGGAACTGTCTTTAATATTTGCGGTGTTGCCAATGGTCGCTCTTCATCAGAAGGAAGGCCCGTTCAGAAACTTTGAATGTTTTAAATGAAGAAAACCGTTGTTGAAATGGGTTTTTTTGTTGATGAGTCTATCAATAAACAGTGTTCAATTATATATTAATGGTGTATATCAAGCAGTGAGCTATATTTTTGACAGGAACAGTAATGCGTGTTTCTGAACGTGGATTATGGAGGGGGTAGTTTTCGATGAACGTGACGTCACGGGTACACTTTGAACCGCAATATCTTTTCGAAATAAAAAATATATGATGGCATTCTAAGTCAATTGGACGTTTCATATGAAATATAATCGACCTATATAAGTTTTGGAATTTTTTTTTCGTAAATGTAAAGGTCCATTTGGGGATTATTTAATTGGCCCCTATTTTCTCCCCTCACGTTTGAATGGAGATGCTTACCAAATTTTTTTGGAACACGAGCTTTTCCAGCTTATGGAAGATGTTCCCATTGGTCTCTGAAATCACTCTTGGCTTATGCACGATGGAGCTCCTGCTCATATTAGTCTGATAGCAAGAAATTTCTTAGACGTAGCGTATCCCCAACGATGGATAGGAAGAGGAGGCACACAGCATTGGCCCCCGTGGTCACCGGACCTCATTCCCGTCGATTTTTTTTTGGGGACACCTAAATCACTAGTTTATGCTACCCCTATTGAAAACGAGGGAATGTTAAGGGATCGCATCATAGCTTGCTGCGAAACGATAAGAAACACTTCCGGCATTTTTCAACGGGTGCGGAATTCTTTGATGAGGAGAGCAGAAGCTTGTATCACTGTTGGGGGTCGTCACTGTAATAATTGTTTCGTTCAATTTTCATATGTTTAATGGCTTAATAAATAACATAGTACGTCTCCGAATTGTTTTTTTACAAACTCCGAAATGTAGCACTTTCTAATTGAATAATTAAACCTAACAATGTTTTTAAATTTGGATTGAGCAGTTTGATAATGCTCAGTTTGAAAGGAGTCTGTGTTTAAAGTTAAATGAAAATAACTGCAGTTGCAAATGACTCATGACAGAAACCAACCATGTTTTGAAAAATTTCAACAATCTGTATCTCTAAAACAAATCATTTTTCGATAAACATTTCATTGGAATAAAGTAGTTTATTTTGACGAGACCTACCACATACTTAGTTTTTGTTATGTTCTCAGCAACTTCACTTAGCGCCCTAGGAGCTAAGCATGCATCGATATAGAAAATTGTAAATATCCCGAAAACGATCACCTCCAGCGTTGTTGAGGAAGTGTACCTTTTTCACTTGGAAAAGGTGTGGGAATAAGGTTTTCTCATGAAAAGTACCTTAAAATCACTGTTAAAAATGTTAGGGCAATTTGAAATGAATAATGACAGCGTACGCAGCGCCCTCTAAATGTTACATGAAAATTAATACGGAATTATGATTCCCCACGCCAAAAAAACCCTGGGTACCAAATTTCGTGCAAATAACTCAATTTTTGCAAAAGTCATTTTTAAAAAGCGAACAAAAAAATTCAATTTCAACACCCTGTATCTCCGAAATGAAGCATTTTCGGACACAGGTTTATAAAGACTTTTTTTCTCAAAATTCTCTCGAGAATACGTCACTTGAATATCTTAACGTACTTATGTTACACCCTGTATATATACATATATATATATATATATATATATATATATATATATATAAATATATATATATTGTTATGTTATGAAAAACCAGTCATATATTTTAAAAAGGAAAAACTCACAAAAAGAATAATTATTTAATAGCTATTAGTCTCAAGAGATTGTTTTTACATAATTTTCGAAATTCTATTTCCTTTATTAAGCCTCTGTATGATATGAATAGATAAAAATATCCAAATACTATAATACAATCAATTTCATTCACTGTCATAATGATTACAACCCATAATTGTTCAGTAGACAACAAAAAGTCTAGATTTACAAAATCATCCTGAATAAAATGTGATCCACAAAATTATAAGCTTGAAACATACAGTATATGAAATTGTATCTAACTAAAAGTAGACAATGGGAGAACAGCAAAGTTCTTGATGACAATAGCCAATCAGGGAACAGTTCGGTCAAATGTAAGATTGAGAATTGTGAGAAAGTAGGAACGGAAAAGTATCAGAGACTGAAAATTGTATATAGTTTATAAGAAAGTAAAAATAGTTGTATTTATAAGTTTTGACAAATAACCCCAAACAGTGAAAATGTGACAATATAGTGCGCGAATTCAAAAATTCAAATCGAAAGGAATGTGGAAAATTGGTATCCAGGAGACAGGAAAACAAAGCCACAAGGAGACTGAAAATAATTCAAAAACGAATGCCACGTTTTGTTGGGAGAGAAAGAAAAAAATTTAAGTTTTCCTGAATAAAGGAAATAATTGCTTTTTGATACTTTGTCGCTTATTTTCCACAATTATCAGCAATCGTATTTATAAACACTGAATAGAAATTGACATCAAGCAGTGGCTAGTGGCTCAATTGCCTGAACCGGCTATCTGAGACAAGAGGCGTACCAACTGAGCTTAGCTGTGGTAAGGAAAGAACAATTGGCAGCAACGTAACGAGAGAACAGTGACGTTAGCTAGCGATCATTATTACATTGCAAAATATATATTATACAGAGTGAAAATAATTTATCTATCATATCAATTTATTCAAAACCGAAATTGGGACAAAATTAAATTCATTATTTTTAAAATTCTCATTATTCAACAACAAAATATATTAATTATAATAATAATATCAAAATTCAATTATAAAATTCATTTTATACAAATTATTGTTATATAACAAATGGCGCCGCAACGTAGTGGCAAGTGGGGGCAATATATCGTTTCAAGGCAAAGTAAGGGCAATATATCATTTCATAATATTTATCACAGCGGAAAAGGCAAAGTAAGGGCAATATATCATTTCTTAATATTTATCTCGAGTAAGGGCAAGTAAGGGAAATATAGTATTTCTTGATATTTATCGCAACACTGTGCGAACATTGGCAATTGGCATTATAACGTGTAAGGTTAGATATTGGTGAAAAATAAAATGGATTTGAGAGATGGTAAGAAAGTTGGTTTGGAGGAAGGTGCTGAAGGTAGAGAGAGAGGTGATCAGGAACAAGGAGAGAGTAGTAATGTGAGAGGGAGTGAAATAAAAAGTGAAAGGACAGAGAGAAACAGTGAATTTCAACGAATAATGGAATTGATGAAAGAAAATATGGCAGGTATGGATGGTAGATTGAAGAGTGATATGAATGAAATGGAAGTAAATTCAGCAAGTATGAGAAATGATATGAATGAAAATATAGCAAGTATGAGAAATGATATGAATGAAAACTCAGCAAGAATGGATGAAAATTCAGCAAGTATGAGAAATGATATGAATAAAAATTAATGTAATGAAAATATAAAAGGAAGTATAAAAGATGATTTGAAAGAAATGAACAATGAAATGAAAGTTAAAATGAAAAATATGAAAAATGAAATGAAAAAAAACACAAATACAATAATAGAAAGTAGGGGAAAATGTTTCAAAGAAAGTAGTGAAGGAAAAACCTTAAAAAAAAAAATTAATTATACAAAAAACAGATGATAATAACAGTTTATTAGAAGAAGATGATAAACAAAAACAAAGTCAGGTGGTACAAAAAATGAAAATGAATCTTGATCACGAAAATTATGAGTTTATAGTAAAGAAGGGAATAATAAAAATTTTCAGATGAGAAAGGGAAAAATAAATAATAAAGTAAAAATTAAAAAAAGAGGTGACAAAAATGATAAAATAATTATAAGGAAAATGAATGACATGAACGTGGCTAACAAAAATCATGAGTTAAAAATAGGGAACATAAATAAGAAAATAATAATAATAAAAATGAATGACACAAAAATAGCTAATAAAAATTTTGAGTTGGAAAAAGGAAACATAAAAGTTGGAAAAAGGAAACAATGACATCTACAGGGCGAATAGAATTTTCGAAAAAAGCAAAGCAAAAAAAAAAAAAAAAAATGGATAGTAAAATGTTAAATATTAAAACAGGAAAGAATTTGAATAAATTTTACTTACAAAAACGAAGAAAGTTTGAATTTATGAAAATGAAAATAGTTGAAAAAATTAACATAAAATTTGTATTGAAAATTTGTGAAATAAAATATAGACTTGCAGTTACAAAACAAGCAAGATTCCATAGAAGGAGAGACAAATAATAAAAATGGAAATTTAGGGAATAATAACTTGTAGGTTGACAAATTTGATAGGCAAGTTAAGGAATAAAAAATGGAAAAAGGTTAAAAAAATAGTTTGATAGATAGTTAGGATTTCAGAAACATTTGAATAAAATGAAATAAGATGAAAAACAAATGTAAAGAAAAGATATATCAATGAGAGAGAACATTGGAGGAAACAAAACAACGCATAAATATTTCAAGAAAGAAAACAATAATATTGAATAACTATAAAAATACTGAAAAAAAAAAATTGATAAAATTTTGGGGTTTTTAAAAAAAAAAAAATTAAAAAGGAAAAATATAAAAATGGATAATAAATGATGTGAATTTTGAAGAAAAATTAAAAGAAATAAGGATAAAAATATTTTGTGTATAAAATGAATGTATGTGAAAAAATGAAAGTGGGAAATGATAATGATAATAATACTTAAGTAGTATATTATAAGAAATATGATGATGATGATGATGATGAATATGAAGGTATATTAATAATTTAAATGAAGGTATACTAATGAATCATAATTAAATATAATATGTTAATTATGTGTGAATAATGAAAAAGCGAAAGAGTATGTATACAAAATAAAAGTAATAATATGATAGATTCAGGTAAATAAAATATCCAATTCAATATGAATATAAAGAACAACTGGTGGAAGAGATAGGAAAAATAATAAAACAGTATAATTGGAAGCAGTACCAGTAATTGTAAAATCGATAATTGAAAATAATATCAGTATGAAATATAAAATGAAAGTAAGATAATAATAAAATATAAAATAACATATATAATAATATCTTGAAAACTTTTCTCTCTTGATCCGAAGAGATGTCTGAAGTCAAGTTTTTCTGGAACAAAAGAACGTAGTACTAGTAGTTGTAAATAATAGTTATCGTTGTAGAATTTGTTTTCCTTGAACTGGTGGGAAATCCAGCAAGGTAGTTTTCTGAAATTAGAAAAAAATAATATTAGTTAAAGTAGATTCAATGACTGTAAATAAAGAAATTGATATTCAAAATTTTCTAACTAGTAGAAAATTATTGAATATAAATTAAGGAATGTTGTTATGTTATGAAAAACCAGTTATATATTTTAAAAAGGAAAAACCCACAAAAAGAATAATTATTTAATAGCTATTAGTTTCAAGAGATTGTTTTTACATAATTTTTGAAATTCTATTTTCTTTATTAAGCCTTCTGTATGATATGAATAGATAAAAATATCCAAATACTATAATACAATCAATTTCATACACTGTCATAATGATTACAACCCATAATTGTTCAAAAGACAACAAAAAGTCTAGATTTACAAAATCATCCTGAATAAAATGGGATCCACAATTTTATGAGCTTGAAACATACAGTATATGAAATTGTATCTAACTAAAAGTAGCCAATGGGAGAACAGCAAACTTCTTGATGACAATAGCCAATCAGGGAACGGTATGGTCAACTGTTAGATTCAGAATTGTGAGAAAGTAGGAACGGAAAAGTATCAGAGACAATTATCACTGAAAATTGAATATAGTTTATGAGAAAGTAAAAATAGTTGAATTCATAAGTTTTGACAAATAACCCCAAACAGTGAAAATGTGACAATATAGTGCGCGAATTCAAAAATTCAAATCGAAAGGAATGAGGAAAATTGGTATCCAGGAGACAGGAAAACAAAGCCACGAGGAGACTGAAAATAATTTAAAAACGAATGCCACGTTTTATTTTGGGAGGAAGAAAAATTCAATAATTTCAAGATTATAAGCAGAAAATCAACATTACCTTATTTGTACACCATATACAAATATTCCAAAGCTGATTGCTGAATTTGTATGGTTCCTTCGTTTTGGTATTGGAGTTCCTGAGAGCATTAGAGTGAAATAGAATCCAAATCTGGGTGTATATTGAACAGCGACCGTTCCAGCGCCAGGTATAAACTTTCCTAGTGCACATCACGAACTGAACAATTTCACTAATAACTCATATCCCATCGGAAGAACTTTATTTCATTTGAATTTGAACTATTAAAGAAAATTTCACTTTCAAGGTAAAAGTGAGGTTGTGTCTATTTATCCATGACCTGTTTCTCATGATTATCCATGAAAATTTGTAGATTGACATTAGAATAAGTTAGCGATCGTAGGCCAGGTAAATTTAAGTTTTCCTGAATAAAGGAAATAATTGCTTCTTGATACTTTGTCGCTTATTTTCCACAATTATCAGCAATCGTATTTATAAACACTCAATAGAAATTGACATCAAGCAGTGGCTAGTAGCTCAATTGCCTGAACCGGCTATCTGAGACAAGAGGCGTACCAACTGAGCTTAGCTGTGGTAAGGAAAGTGATAACAATTGGCAGCAACGTAACGAGAGAACAGTGACGTTAGCTAGCAATTATTATTACATCATCATTGCAATATATTATACAGGGCAAAAATACTCATCTATATCATAACAATTTGGCTCACAACGAAGAATAGCGAAAATTATTATCAATCTTCATTTTATAACAACAAATAATATTTGCAAAATCATCATGATATATATATATATATATATATATATATATATACTGGGTGAGTCAACAGGATTCCCGTGGTTCATTGCTCCATAATGTATCACTGTTTCGATTTCTTTATTTTTATTGTCAAAGGGACCATCTAAGACCACCTTCTCAAATTATTTTCATTCATATAGGGTGCATCATTAATGCGTGGCTAACCGAAGTTGTTCTTTTTCAATTGAAACACCCGGTATATTTTCATATATTTCGATCGGCTGTTCCATTGGCCGCTCAAGGATTTTTTTCAATTTTGAATTCCGTTGCGGCGTTGCCGAGTTCTTCAGAAGAAATCTATTTTGTAGACTTCTTTTCGAAAAATTACCTATTTCACATTTTGAAACATTTAGTAAAGATAATTGGGTAATCTTTGGTCGATATGATGATGTACATTGAGAATACCAAGAATTTGGAATAAATTGTACAGGATGTTCGATACAACAACACAAACTCAGCCATTTTCAAACATCGGTATTTTGATTTTTTCAAATAGAACACCCTATATATTTTCATTTGAATCAAGTCTTTTTCAATAACCCTACACTTTCCATTCTCCATGTCATGTACCTAAAACAACTCGTTTCCAGCATGTCCTCTGAAATTTCCCTGAAAGCAGTACGAATTATTTCTTTCATATTTTCAGGAGTTGTAGGCGGAGTTTGATAGACAACCCATTCAATGTATTCCCATAGAAAAAAATCAATTTTTGTGAGGTCCGGTGACCTTGGAGGCCACTGATCTGGCCCTCCTCTACCTATCCATTTTTCAGGGAATTCATTATCAATGTATTCCCGCACATCAGTGTGGTAATGTGCAGGCGCGCCATCTTGTTGTAGCCACATTTTCTGCCTTATTGCCAATGGAATATCATCTAATAAATTTGATAACTGACTTCGCAGAAATCTTTGATATTTTCTTCCATTGAGATTTCCGTTAAAAAAAAAGGGCCCAATTACACGCCGTCCAATTTTTTTTTTTTTTTATGTTCTGGTTTCCACGGAAAGGGATATCCTGTGATGTTCAGAGAACATCGTGAGAACCAAGGGAAAGAAGGTAGGAGTTGGTGTTCTTCTTAAATTTCTGGAGGTTGTATGCCTCGGGGAACACCTCCCTAGGCAATGAGTTCCAAAGCCTCGCTGTTCGTTGGATGAACGAGTCTTTGGAAAGTGATGTTCTGCAGGTCTCCAAAGTGACCACGATACCTCCCCAAACATTCAGTGACCAACGTTGTTGGTGATTGACATATCTAACAAAATGAGGATTTTCAGTTGCATAATAGTGCATATTATGCCGATTCACATGGCCATTGTTGTGAAACGTGGCTTCGTCCGAAAATAGAAGATACTCAAAAAATCAGGTTCTTGGTTGATTTCACCTACCCCCCATTGGCAAAACCGCATTCGCTTTGGAAAATCTCTTTCACTTAGCTCTTGCATTAACTGCATATGATATGGATGGTGATTGCATTTTCTCACCATCCGAGAAACACAACTTTGAGATATTCCCAACTCCCTACTCAAAATACGTGTACTCGCATGGGGATTCTCGGTAATATGCAATATCAAGAGCATTTTCATCATTGGTTACAAGACAAGCACGTTAAAACTCATTGTAAAATACTTCTCCGGTTTCCTCAAATCTTGTTTTGAGGTCTCGAAATGCTCGCTTGTCTGGATGTCTTCTCTCAGGAAACTTTTGTTCGTATAATCTAGATGCCAGTAAGCAATTGCCATGACTTTTCCCCAAAGCATACACCATTTCAACCATGTCCTGTAAACGATAATTCATAATGCCACAATAATTTTCAACACAACTGGATTGTAGTTTGACAGTTACCTCTTTTTACAAATTCCGATAGTCATTTTTTCAGCGGTAGTCATGGATAACTAAACTAGAAAAAATAGTCACATTTAAAAAATTCTTTTGCTATGATAGTTACTCATGAGTTGCCAAGAATGCTTCTGAAGATGGAAAAAAATAATTGAAACATCATTCAGTATCAGTCTTTTCTAAGAACAAATATGTAGATGAAAAAAATCTATAGAATTGTTGATTTGATATTGAACAATTCCTTCAAACCAGAATATTTCGGAAACAGGTTGTTTAAGGTACATGACGTTGGGGCTGAAAAGTGAAGTCATTAAAAAGGAGTTGTTTTGAATGAAAATATACAGGGTGTTCCATTTGAAAAAATCAAAATACCGATGTTTGAAAATATCTAAGTTTGTGTTGTTGTGTCGAACATCCTGTACAATTCATTGCAAATTCTTGGTATTCTCAATGAACATCATCATATCGACCAACGATTCCCCAATTATCTTTACTAAATATTTCAAAATGTGAAATAGGTAATTTTCCAAAAAGAAGTCTACAGAATAGATTTTTTTTGAATAACTCGGCAACGCCGCAACGAAATTCAAAATTGAAAAAATCGTTGAGCAGCCAATGGAACAGCTGATCGGAATATATGGAAATATACCGGGTGTTTCATTTGAAAAAGAACAACTTTGGTTAGCCACGCATCAATGATGCACCCTGTATGAATGAAAATAATTTCAGAAGGTGGTCTCAGATGGTCCCTTTGACAAAAAAATATGAGAACTCGAAATAGTGATACATTAAGGAGCAATGAACCACGGGAATCCTGTTGACTCACCCTGTATATATATATATATATATATATATATATATATATATATATAATATATATATAAAAACCAAAAATCTAATGTTGTATATGAAATTACTTGTAAGGATTGTTCTAAAAAATATATTGGCCAAACCCCCAGAAGTCTCAATAGTCGAATTATATCCCACAGGAGTGACTGTAAACGAAACGGTAATTCATACGCACTTTCGGAACATGTTAATCAGGAAGACCATCGTATGGACTATAATAAACAAAATTTTATAAAAAACTGATTTGAACAATCACAGTCAAATCTATACATATTTACTGAAATTGAACAAAAATAATGATATATCACTCAGTATTCAAAATTTTCCAACTTGATTTATAATATTATACAATTGTTACTGTCAAGAAATATATTTTATGTTCCTCATATGTATTCATTTTCTTGATTCTCATGTTACCTCATGTTACCTTAATACTATACAATTTCACAATGTTAATCATTATAATTTTATTATTCTTGAGGAAAGCAATAAACATGGCCGAAAGCTTGACGAATTTCAAAGAGTTTACTTGAAATAAAGCCCTTCAACCTGACTGCATCCCCACAAGAAATCTATTTCTATATTACCGCCAGTCACGAATACTTATATAAATATAAATATATATATATATATATATATATATATATATATATATATATATATATATATATATATATATATATATATATATATATATATATATATATATATATATATATATATATATATAATATATATTTATATATATATATTATATATATATATATATATATAATATATATATACATATATAAATATATATATAAATATATATTTATATATGTATATATATATATATATATATATATATATTTATATATATTATATATATTATATATATATATTATATATATATATATATATATAAATATATATACATATATAAATATATATATAAATATATATTTATATATGTATATATATATATATATATATTTATATATTCAGTCGGTTTCAGTTCGAAAGACGTCTTGATGTCGTACCCTAAGTACTTCCTTCTCCTCTGAAAAGACTCGTTGGTGTTGGAATTACATCAACCTGCTCGAAGAAATTATCCTCGATGTCGTACCATCGTGAAAGATTCGGATGATTTATGGCATATGGACTTGGCTGAAATGAGGCAATAAGCACGTCAAAATCGAAATTTGAAACTCATTCTCGTGCTCATCGATTGTTTTTAGAAATTCTTGTGACTCGACCGTTGGAAACTAAAACTGGTTCCGAAGTAACAAAGGCCTTTGCAGATATTTTGACACACACGAAAAAATGTCCAAAAAATTTGCAGACAGATCAAAGAAAATAATTTGATAATGGAAAATTTTAAAGTCTCATGAAAACACATCTGATCAATCATTACAACACATTCAGTGTAAAGAAAGCTACCACGGCAGAACGTGTAATGAAAACACTGAAAGAAAATTTCTACAGGTACTTTAGTTTGCAAGGCATCAACAATTGGTTGAAAATATTACCTGAAATAACATTATCCTACAATGATACACTGCATGGCACGACCGGTTTCAAACCGAACCAAATTGACGAATCTAACGAAAAAAAGGTTCTACGTGAAACATAGTCACCTAAAGATTGCTGGACCACAAGGATTCAAAGTCGGTGACGTAGTACACATCTCAAAATCAAATTACATGTTTGAAAAAGGTTACACTCCCAATTGGACGACTGAATTATTCAAAATCGTCAAAGTCAAAATTGCCAATCCTGCTACCTATCTCCTAGAAGATACATTAGGCACATCGATTCGAAGTGAATTCTACGAAGAGAAATCACAGAAAACTGCAAATCCCGACATCCATCTCGTGGAGAAGGTAATCAAGAGAAAAGGAAATTAAATGTTGGTTAAATAGCTTAGACTGGATAAGACGCCTAACTCTTGGATAAAAAATGTCGATTATGTCTAGAATGTTCTGGAACAAATTCGTGGGAGAGACATTCATCATCGAGTTGGTGGTGGGTTGATCATGTGATCAAAGCTATAAGAGTGAATACAACAAGCTATTGACAGTTGAGTTTCAGTGGCAGCTGCAAAATGTCTTACGATGGTGGTTACGTTAGCGGCAGCATGTTTGATAGTGATTGTGATTGCGATGATATCGATCAAGTCCTGAACCGATACGGAGCTGCGGCTCAACGAAATTACGACGATGGTGTTGATGCATCATTTACCAGGTGTGAAACCAAAGCTGAAAGTGAAAATCATCTGTTATTCATGGTACAGTCATGGCAAAGTGATGGAATAAAGAACCCCGCACGAAAACATATGGGAAATTGGCTCTCGTTCGAATTGGCTGAAATTTCATTATGTTATAGTAGGATGGGTCATTAGGAAGGTGTGTGGGTTCAAATGATTTTGTATGTTTAGTTTCTGCGATATAAGCGGCCAAAGTTCATAAAAACGTCGTATTGAGGTAAGTAGTATAGCTATGGCGGTTACTCTCCGGTTACTCCCGCCACATGGCACCGCCACTGGTTTGGGGTCTGTCACTGAGGTCTGAGACAGCTGGGAACGGGGGGATCGTTTAGGGGGGTCCAACCATATATAAAAAAAAAAATGGCTGCCGCTAAGAGAAAAAAACATGGCCGCCTATCATTGGAAAAAAACATGGCTGCTGTAGGTTAGGAATTTCAAGATGTTCGTTATATGGGGGGCTGGGGGTGTTTATCAGCATCGGTAGACTACCACGGAGGTCTGAGACAGGTTGGAGATAACTGGAAGCATTATGGGGGCCCAATCATTCATAGGAAAAAAGTTTGGCGGTTGTAGGTTAGGAATTTCAAGATGTCTGCTATGGGGGGTGACGACTGTGTTCTTCAGCGGCATCTGGAGACTGCCACGGAGGGTGAGAGTCTCGGACGTTATGGGGGCCCAACCTAAGAAAAAAGGTTTGGGGGGCCAACCATATATAGAAAAAATATGGCGACTATAGGTTAGGAATTTCAAGATGTCTGTTATGGGGGCCGACTCTCTCGGGGTATTTATCGGTATCGAGAGACTCTCACGGAGGTCTGAGATATGTGTGGAAGCCGCATTGGGGGCCTAAACATGTATAGAAAATGAAATATAGTGGTTCTAGGTTAAGTGTGAAAAAACTTATGTTATGGGGGACCGACCCGCCTAGAATGTTTAACGCTCTCGGTTGACTACTACGGAGGTCTGATCATTCATAGAAAAAATATATAGCGGTTGTAGGTTAAGTGTAGGAAAAAATGTCTGTTATTGAGGCCAGAATGTTTAACGGTCCGGTTGACTACTACGGAGCTCTGAGATATGTGAGGTTATCGTGTGAGAATGCCGCATTGGGGACCAATCATCCATAGAAAAATTACGGTTTGAGGTTAAGAATTCCACTAATATTCAATATTGGAAGACCGACCCCGCCTGAGGGTGTTCAACGGTCTCTGGAGCATGTCACTGATGTTTGACGCATTTGTGGGGGCCTGGAACTCAACCATAAATAGAAAGAAAAAATATAACAGCTCAACGTTAACAAAAAACATGCGATAGCCGTCAATCTCTTCATACGCAGTCGTTTGATATGTTTGAATATGCTTTCCGCGGCAAATGATTGCATCATAATTTGACCTTGACTGTTCAAAATATTCCCACGGTTCGAGCGTGCCGATTCTAAGAATTTTCCATCTTTATTGCTTCTCGGAATTAGCTAACGATTGGAAAATTCCAAGAATTGGATAATGGTGTCAGCAAATTTCTCAGAAATCCATATCCGCCAACACCTGAATAATCAATCAGTTCCGAGAATTATGTCTCGCCACTGATTCCGAGAAATTAATTGCGTCACAGTTTTATGTTTCTGTTCAATAATGGTATCATCATTCGAAAATTTTCATAGTACAGTCAATCTCAGACATTTTACCGCCTAATTTTTTTTTTTTTCAATGCATTGTCATTTATCCTAGGTGGCCACTTCGTTCAACCTTACAACCTACCGATTTGTGTTTTTTGAGAAAATCGTCATTTTTTCATCTTGTATTACTATATGGAAGCGCTCGTAAAAAAAAATTACTTAAGTCTTTTGCCCTGTTCAATTGGCTCATTATTGTTCCGGTCGCCAAAGAGATAAGACGTATATCTTCAGAGCAACTGTGTGATCAAGAAATATCACAAAATGTATGTTTCCTATACATGTACAGGATGTTGGCGATCGTTATGTTATTTCATTGAAAATTCTCTCAGATGGGGATATAGGAAAACCAAAATGCAGCGCTGCGACATATGTCAACGTATCACATTATGGATGATAAATGAAGAATAATCAATATGGGAAAAAATGAAAATTATTGTTTGAAATATAGAAGAGAGTAAAAGTTGTAGAGTGTATTCTTTCAAATTAACCCAACCTAACCAAATGTTTGCGTCCAATGCTATTAAACAAAAGAATAAGTTCTGCAAACATTGAAAACCGACTATGGTGTGCTAAACACCTTCGAAAAAACAAAACAAAAAATGCATAGTTGATAGAGATTTGTATTCAAATATACATATGGTTTCGAGTGGGTTGACAGAAACATCGATGTCACATCTATACCCGATGACTCAGATAAAGGGTATATTCTTGAAGTTGATCTGGAATATCCTCAATACCTTCATGATCAGCACAAAGATTTTTTCTGCCCTGAGCATGTAAATCCCAAAACAGGGAAACCATCATCGTCCCCCGTCTGAACCCACTAAACTTATGGCTACCCTCTACCATAAAGAAAAATATATCATTCATTACGTTAACCTAAAACAGGCTTTGTCTAACGGTCTTATTCTCAAAAAAATTCCAGCACTAGCCGTTTTGGATTCGTGAAGAAACAAATATTATAGTTGACGATGAAAACCCGTTGTTGCTAATTCATGGGAGAAAATTTAATAGATATGAAATACAATGTCCCGATGTTTATGAAATAATTCGTGAGGATTGTCATTATATGTTCGATACCAGCGATTATCCCTAGAACTTATAATGACAATCCTCACGAATTATTTCATAAACATCGGGACATTGTATTTCATATCTATTAAATTTTCATTGAATATGGTAACTGACTTAAACTCTGGTTTGGAAATATATGATTCAGCTCCATATCTACCCTCCCATTTTGTAATTCAACCAAGTGGGCTGATTGAATTGAAGAACCCTATGAATTTTGTGCCGAAACCTGGACTCGAACCAGGGTCCTCTAGATTATGAGTCTGACGCTCTACCAACTGAGCTATTTCGGCTTACAATCATATGCATACAATAAAGTATATAACGATAACCATTCACATGGCTTGCGACAAATGTTGAGGGACTATTTGCCTGAAAAGTTATGGGTGGGGGGACATAATATAACTATTTCGAGAAAAAAGTATCTGAAATCTAGGGAATTTATCCATAATCCTACAGGAAACTGTCATAAGAGCCTGTGTGTTAGAGAGTGATGGAGATAGTGATTATTCTCTAGATCTAGGGAAAATTATCAAAATGGACTAATGTGGTAACCAACCCGCCCCGACCCATCATGACTGGAGCTGAGCAACAACAAGAATCCAAGGTGATTGAAACAAAAAATAATGATAAAATCCAATCAGATCCTTGCGGAACACTCATTTTTCACAGACTCGAGTAAATGTAACCGTAATTGGCTATTAGCTTGGACTAGGAA
>JAFIRS010004843.1:0-73012 GCA_018342105.1 Gonioctena quinquepunctata
TGCAACGTCCGTTTTATAGTTCTTTCAATAAAGTTTCTTTTATTTTGACATATACGCATGTGCATTGTATCCGACTTTGAGGATATCTTCAATCTAAAATAGAGGCATCCCTCACTTTATTTGAATAAAGGCAAAGTACCCTTTATTTTGACGGATTTGTTTTTTTCTGTCATATATCTGTCGCCAGTTGAAAACCTAAAGTTTGTTGAGCACTGCTCGTGTATATATTTTCAAAATCAAATAAAGCAGGTTCATTTGGTATTGGTATATTTTCTATCCCAACAATATTGGAAAGAATTAATTCGTCAATGTCTTCATCATTGGCCCCTGCTAAAATTGCTATCTGTATTTGTTTTTACATAATGACAGTGAAATGAAAAAAAAATTATTTGATCAAAAGCAGGTCACGAATCAAGGTGACATAAAATATAAATACAAACTTTGTAGGTTAGGTTATAGAGATCCGTCACTTTCGTTAACAGCGCCTCACAATAGTTCTCTTTTGAAATCGCGTTAGAGGATACTTTATTGAGGAGATTGATAGATCTACTTGTTTCTTCGCGGTTTTCGGAGAGTGCCCAGAAAGGATCTAAGAGTCGAACGGCAAGTTGATGTTCATAAATTCGGCTTGTCACTTGTATGTTAGTTTGTCCTATATATGTCCTAGGGCATTCGGAACATGGTATTTCGTAAATTCCTTCGAGACTCGTTTGCTATAGGGTCTTTGGGTGATCTGAGAAAGTAAAGTGTATCAGAGAAAACTGTTGAGAATCATGAGCAGATTTCGAAAAGGGAATAAAATACGGGGTGTTCTATGGAAAAATTATTGAGCTGTGATTTTTTCATGAAAAAGTAGGTTTTTATCTCCTATTTGAGCCCTCCAAATTCCGTTGGGGTATACCAGGTGGTTCAAAAATTAGTAGGAGGGGGACGGACTTTAGACGAGCACTGTATACAGTAAACAATATTAAATAAAAAACAGACACTAGATACGTGAATAACGAACATTTGCGGCACAACTGATTCCACTCTTTGTCACCAGCTAAATGTGGAATCTGCCGTAAATGTTCGTTATTCACGTATCTAGAATGTCTGTTTTCTATTTATTATTGTTTACTGTATATACTCGGGAAAAACAATTTTTGGGCCCTGATGATGAATTTATTAAAGTTCGGAACGTTGGCGAGAAAGCAATAATTTTTCTTCAATAGCATTGATCCCAATCCGAACCAAACCGTTTGAAGAATTTGATTTTATTTTCAACTCTTCACTCCATATTGCTATAGAAGACTTAAAAAGACTACGGGAGATAAACTCTTCGATAGATTCATCCACATGAGATGGAAGTTATTAATAACTAAATTTTGGTGAATATGCTGAGAACCAGTGAATTCGCCATATTTTTTAATTGTAAATTATGCTGAGAACGGCCTCAGTGCATTCACCAAATTTTACTGGCAGCCACTGAGTAGTTCCACTATTCACCTCCTGGCTTCATCATCAGATCAGCTCCAATATTCCAAATTATAGTATTGTCATACCAAATTTCATTTCGACCCGATAATTAGAAGCAGGTTAAAATTGACTTCCAAGATTTGATTACATTATTTGTTTAAACATGCTAACATGAAATTTCAAAACCTGGGCCATCTATCCTCGAATTACCCTATTATTTTTGAGTCTTTCTTCAAAGTATTTAGGGCATTCTACCAGGAAATGTTTCACACTGTTTTGCACTTCACACATGTCACTTATGTTGGAGTCTTCTCCTGCTAAAAGGTATTGATGGGAGTATTTGGTATGGCCGATGCGCAGTCTTGAAAGAATTGTTTGATATCTTCTTTGTTTGGGGTTTTATGATATATTCAATCTTGTGAATCGCGATAGCTTGGTGAGTGTTTTTCATATAACTGTTCAATGTATATCTAACAAAATTGAGATACTTCAAACTCTTTTGTATGATTGTCACTTTGATATAGTATGCATTTCCGAACATAGGCAGTGAGAGCAAAATCTCAAAAGTATAAACCTTGATGGATATTTTCTCGCAAATTCTTTTTGCAGAAAACTATTACATAATGGAGGATGTGCTATTTTCACTAGAAATTCGATTAAAGTAAGGCCTTTAGATTTTCAACAATTCAATAGTGAACTGAATTCCGAATTTTGTGGCATAGAATTATTGAATAAAAAAATTACTGTTATAGCTGTATACAGATCTGGAAGAGGGAATTTTGATACGTTTTTACAAAATTTAGAGAACCTCTTGAACCATGTGGTTAATCCCAATAGTAAAGTGGTGATTACTGGCGACTTCAAGTAAACTCAACTGCTTCAAAAGATTTACAAGACCCAATTTTATCATTTGGTTTCTATTATTCATGAACATACAAGAATCACAGCTACTTCATCTAGCTGCATAGATAATATATTTACCAATTTGGAAGGAAGCAATATAAAAAGCGGAGTTTTTGAACCTTGCTTGTCCGATCATCGCGCCCAGTATATTATAATCGAGGAAACACCAGAGAGCTCAAATGAAAAAACGATTTCTCGAAAAGTAACCCAAAATGGATTAATGAAGCTAAAAAGACCTCTATCATATGTAGAGTGGGGTTTCAACAAAACAATTATTGATGTTGAAATTCTATCTTTCCATCTTGTAAATACTCATAGTGATTTGGTCAAAAAAATATTTCCAATAAAAACATACAACTCAAAGAACGGAAAGGCACCAGCTATGTGGTATGATGAATCCCTGAAAAGTATGAGAAAGTCTTTGTCAAATTCGAAACTTGTAGCCGATATAACTAAAGAACCAAGGGATTATATAACATATAGAACTTTGAAGAAAAATTATATAGCCCAGCTTAAAAATTACGGGAGATAAACTCTTCGATAGATTCATCCACATGAGATGGAAGTTATTAATAACTAAATTTTGGTGAATATGCTGAGAACCAGTGAATTCGCCATATTTTTTAATTGTAAATTATGCTGAGAACGGCCTCAGTGCATTCACCAAATTTTACTGGCAGCCACTGAGTAGTTCCACTATTCACCTCCTGGCTTCATCATCAGATCAGCTCCAATATTCCAAATTATAGTATTGTCATACCAAATTTCATTTCGACCCGATAATTAGAAGCAGGTTAAAATTGACTTCCAAGATTTGATTACATTATTTGTTTAAACATGCTAACATGAAATTTCAAAACCTGGGCCATCTATCCTCGAATTACCCTATTATTTTTGAGTCTTTCTTCAAAGTATTTAGGGCATTCTACCAGGAAATGTTTCACACTGTTTTGCACTTCACACATGTCACTTATGTTGGAGTCTTCTCCTGCTAAAAGGTATTGATGGGAGTATTTGGTATGGCCGATGCGCAGTCTTGAAAGAATTGTTTGATATCTTCTTTGTTTGGGGTTTTATGATATATTCAATCTTGTGAATCGCGATAGCTTGGTGAGTGTTTTTCATATAACTGTTCAATGTATATCTAACAAAATTGAGATACTTCAAACTCTTTTGTATGATTGTCACTTTGATATAGTATGCATTTCCGAACATAGGCAGTGAGAGCAAAATCTCAAAAGTATAAACCTTGATGGATATTTTCTCGCAAATTCTTTTTGCAGAAAACTATTACATAATGGAGGATGTGCTATTTTCACTAGAAATTCGATTAAAGTAAGGCCTTTAGATTTTCAACAATTCAATAGTGAACTGAATTCCGAATTTTGTGGCATAGAATTATTGAATAAAAAAATTACTGTTATAGCTGTATACAGATCTGGAAGAGGGAATTTTGATACGTTTTTACAAAATTTAGAGAACCTCTTGAACCATGTGGTTAATCCCAATAGTAAAGTGGTGATTACTGGCGACTTCAAGTAAACTCAACTGCTTCAAAAGATTTACAAGACCCAATTTTATCATTTGGTTTCTATTATTCATGAACATACAAGAATCACAGCTACTTCATCTAGCTGCATAGATAATATATTTACCAATTTGGAAGGAAGCAATATAAAAAGCGGAGTTTTTGAACCTTGCTTGTCCGATCATCGCGCCCAGTATATTATAATCGAGGAAACACCAGAGAGCTCAAATGAAAAAACGATTTCTCGAAAAGTAACCCAAAATGGATTAATGAAGCTAAAAAGACCTCTATCATATGTAGAGTGGGGTTTCAACAAAACAATTATTGATGTTGAAATTCTATCTTTCCATCTTGTAAATACTCATAGTGATTTGGTCAAAAAAATATTTCCAATAAAAACATACAACTCAAAGAACGGAAAGGCACCAGCTATGTGGTATGATGAATCCCTGAAAAGTATGAGAAAGTCTTTGTCAAATTCGAAACTTGTAGCCGATATAACTAAAGAACCAAGGGATTATATAACATATAGAACTTTGAAGAAAAATTATATAGCCCAGCTTAAAAATTCTAAGAAATTAGCTTATGACAATTATATTCATTCGGCGGAAAATAAGGCGAAAGCATGTTGGCAAATAATAAATTTTGAGAGAAACAAAAACAATAATAATAGAACTCATACTGATATATCTCCTGAACATTCCAATGACTTTTTTGTTAACATTGCTGAAAATATCATTCAATCTCCTCCAACGGTATGCAAAGCGGATTTACTGAATTTCAGAAATTTTCCAGCACCCTGCAGCTCTTTTTTTCTGGGCCCAGTGACTGAAGAAGACGTTCAAAATGCAATCAAGTCACTCAAAAATTTCAAATGCTTAGACGCCTATGAACTAAATAGTGATATCATCAAAGAGACCTCCGAGATATTGTTGCAGCCTCTTTCTGAATTGATAAATTTAATATTCACAAGTGGTATTTTTCCTGATGCATCTAAGCTATCCTTATTTAAAAACGGTGACAATTCTCTTGTTAACAATTATTGTCCCATTTCAATAATATCCATTTTTAGCAAAATAATTGAGATTATCATTAAACAAAGTCTTTACGCATATTTTGAAAAATATAAATTATTCAACGAATCCCAGTTTGGTTTTCGTAAGGACCGCTCTACGACAGAGGCAGTTCTCAATGTGGTGAGTGCAGTTGTCGACAATCTCGAGCAAGGTAATCACACAGCTATTACGCTCTGCGACCTCTCCAAGGCGTTTGACTGCGTCTCTCACGACATATTATTGGAGAAACTATATTATCATGGCATCAGGGGAGTATCTCTATCCCTCATAAAATCATATTTGTCGAATAGATATCAAGCAGTCAGTAGCAATAATTGCATTTCGAATTTTAAACTTGTTGAAAATGGTGTTCCCCAAGGATCAGTATTGGGACCACTTCTGTTATTAATTTACGTGAATGACATCAGTAACTTCATGCATCCATATAAATCTGTTTTGTTTGCCGATGACACTACATTTATTTACTCTGGCAAAAATGCGATTGAACTATCTAGAATATCAAATGAAGTCGATGAGAAGGCAGAAAGTTGGTTCGTGACAAATCGACTCAAAACTAAATACAGATAAAACGCAACAGTTACAGTTTTCAACAAGCTCTGCCGCTACATCAAGTGCAGATAGCGTTAAATTACTTGGGATTGTTGTCGATAGTACTCTCACTTGGACCTGTCATATTAACCAATTGAGCAAAAAACTATCAAGAACACTTTTTTTATTGCGTCAGCTGAAAAATGTAACTAGTTTCGATACATTGAAAATAACATATTTCTCCCTCTTCCATTCTTACATTAGCTATGGTATTATACTCTGGGGCAACTCAACTGGGGCTTTAAAAAATTTTTAATTGCAGAAAAAAGCTATCAGAATAATAACAAATTCTGGTTATAGAGATAATTGTCAACCTCTTTTTTCTAGACTAAGTTCAATTCGACTTGTTGCGGCACTGGCAACCAAATTCAAAATGTCACTTCGACAGTTTGATGTAACTTGTGCGTACCTAAATGGCGGAATCGTGGAAGAAATATGCATGGAACCTCCGAAAATGTTGAAAGAAATTCTGGAAACGATCATCAGTGCGGAAAGTTCGAAATCCAATGTTATCACGAGAGCTGCTGACATGTTGGACCAACGTCGTCAAGGAAACCAAGTTTGTTCATTGAAAAAATCACTGTACGGTCTCCGTCAAGCCGGAAGGAGTTGGTATAACAAACTGAATAGCGTTTTGATATCATTTGGAGCCAAGCCAACAAATTCCGATCCATGCATCTATCGCATAAATCAAAGGGAAGACTTGGGAATGATTGTGATTTATGTTGACGACATTCTGGTAGTTTTGTAAAATCCAAGTACGGCAGATACGATATATCAGAAACTATCGAATCATTTCGATGTGAAGGATTGGGAGAAGTCGGATATTGCCTTGGAATAGAGTTTTCGAAAAAAGAAAGTGAAATAGCAATGCATCAAAGAGGATACATCAAAGAATTATTGAACTGTTTTGGGATGACAGATTCGAATCCAGTGTCAACTCCATTGGACCCCGATGTGAAATTGAAAGAGTCCAAAGGAGCCCCAAACGGAGATGTGCAAAAAATACCGTATCGTGAATTAATTGGTGCTCTGACGTACCTGAGCACTACAACGAGACCGGATATTAGCCTTGCAGTTAGTTATCTTGGGCAGTACAACAATTGCTACGATAAGCTACATTGGACTGCAGATGAACGTGTTCAACGCTACCTGAAAGGAACCATAGATAGATCTGGGACTTGTTTATTCACCAGATCAAGAAGTTTTGACAGGTTTTGTGGATGCTGATTGGGGATCTTGTCTCGATGACAGAAGATCCTATTCGGGATATACTTTTATTTTATCCGGAATTCCAATTTCATGAGATTCGAAAAAGCAACGCACAGTCGCCCTCTCCTCTACCGAAGCAGAATATATGGGTATGACTGAGGCTGCAAAAGAAGCGATATATCTCCGGAATTTCATAAAGAATTTGGAACTTGAAGAGTTGACAGACATAATAATTTTCAATGATAATTTCAGCGCACTCAAACTAGCAGAAAATTCAACATTTCATGCTAGAAGTAAACACATCGATCTGAGATATCATTTCATCAGAGATTCGATTAGAAACGAAGAATTCACAGTGAAACATGGGTCAACGAGAAACATGACAGCCGATATTTTCACAAAGGGTTTACCGAAAGCGAAACATGAAGCTTGTGTGGAGATGCTCGGACTAGGTTCTGTTTTTCATTCAAGAAACTGGAATCGCCTCGAGGGGAAGTGTTGAAATGAATTCAAGATAAATGCGAGTCATACCATTTTCATGGATATGTTTTATATATGTCATAGTCTTGTCAAACATTTTTCAACTGTTAAGATTCATTTTTATATTTTCACTAATAAATACGTTCGGAATTCACATTAAATTACATTCATTGGTACAAGTTGTTTGCTCAACAAAGACCTGCCCGACGCTCTGCTCAACAGTGAGCTTCTTTTATATCTAATAGTTAATTCAAAAAGTTTGGAGCGCTTTGTTTGAATTAATTGCAATTACACACAACCAAAATGCACTCCACACTTTTTTAACTATTCAGTGGATACAAAAGAAGTGACAAGCTTACTAATAACTACTTAGGATATCTTTATCATCTACCACGTATTGTTTGAAAAAATATATGTTTGCGTTTACTCTTCAATGAAGTTGAAATATTGCCAAGGGTAAAATGCATAAGAACTTATATGGTAACTAACACAAGTTAATTCAATTATTTCACAATTTTTAGTGCGTGATGAAAGCATGTTTGTTTTGTAAAAGTACATATTTTTATTTTCTACTTTTTAGTCTTAGGGGTTTACTAGTAGCCACTGGAGAGTTCCTCTACCATCCATCTCCTGACTCCATCATCAGACCCTCGATACCAAGCCAAATTCATTGGACTCAATAAATTTTGGCGAATATGCTGAAAACCAGTGTATTCGTGATATCTTTGAATTGTGAATTATGCTGAGAACGGCCTCAGTGCATTCACCATATTTTACTAGTTGCCACTGAATATTTTCACTATTCACCTCCTGGCTCCAATATATGAAATTATAGTATGTCATCCAAACTACATATACACACCAAGTTTCAGTTCGATACGACAATTAGAAATTGACTTCCAAAATTTGATTACATAATTTGTTAGTTACAACGGAAGCTTATGATAAAGCGTGTTAAAAACTGAAAAATGCCAAGAATACATGAAGCTAGACACACCTTTTTATAAATATTGATATTCAACAAACATAATAAAAAATTATCTCACATTTTTTCTGCAGTTGTGAGAATGTATTGATGTACACAGAATATTATTGAAATATTTCAATACATATAAGTGGATTGTTATTTTATTCCTAGTTATCCAGGAATTTCAACTCAAATTGAGAATATATGAATATTATTATTTTTTATTGATGGTAATCCATATCGAAGCAAACAAAAGACACTCACTTCACTAACTGATTTTAACTAAATTGGATTCGCAAAACCACGGCACTTGTTCTGTTCTGTTCTGTTGTATTCAATAGCATCTTCCTGATGAACCCATTTTATAGCGAAATATGGGTCGTAATTTTGTAAAGTGAGTGTCTTGTGTTTGCTGTGTTTGCATTTTTTTCCAAGCATATATATGATAATCAATCACAAACGAATGACGTTACAACTTCCAGAAATTTCGTATTCACAAGATTTATAAGCTTTCATTCGATTTGTATATATATATACACTGCTCGTTAGAGTCCGTCCCCCCCCCTACTAATTTTTGAACCACCTGGTATATCCCAACGAGATTTGGAGGGCTTGAATAGGAGATAAAAACCCATTTTTTCATAAGAAAATCACAGCTAAAAGTTTTAAATTGGCGGCTGAGCGCCATCTTCAATAATTTTTTTAAATAAAACACCCCGTATATTATTCCATTTTCGAAATCTGCTTATAATTCTCAACAGTTTTCTCTTTTACACTTCACTCCTGAATTCAATTGTTCTCGAAATATTAACGTTTGAAAAGTGACATTACGGTTCAAAATAAAGTATGGATTATGGTCACTTCCGGTAAAACATTTTGCTAACTAAACGTTGTTATTAATTTGAGGTCAAATCTCTCATTGAATTCGACTGATAAGAGGCGTAAAGACAGTTTATTGAGGATAAACAGTACAGCTTACCAGAAAATCTCGAAGCCTACGAATGTGTTCTGTAAATTCACAAGCAAAACAAATTAGTTAGCTAAAAAATTATAATTAATTTTTGAATCACACTTTTATTCAACCACAACAATAATTTCATCAAGTGTCCACTGTGGCCCCGTCCTAAATCTTAACAATAAAGTGCCCTATTATAAAAAGCTTCTCTCATGTTGATGAAAGTCTGTTCATCTATTTCTTCACATGTATCTATCATTCTGCGTTCCAACTCTTCTATTGTTTAGCATTCAGTGACGTAGATTTTTGACTTCAGATACCCCCAAAGGAAAAAATCTAGAGGTGTGAGATCCGGAGATCTTGGTGGCCATTCTGTACTTCCCCTGAGACCTATCCATCGCCCAGGAGAGTTTGTATCGAGGAACTCTCTAGCCATGCTCTCGAAATGGGAAGGTGCCCCATCCTGCAGAAATATGATTTCACGATTTTCAAACTCTTCCTGATTGTTTGAACAATTTGTCTAATTCGAGGTTCAATTTCAGTTTCTAAAATATTTCTGTAAAGAATTCCTGTAAGATTGCCTCTGATGAAAATCTGTCCAACAACGCGATTCCCCAAAATCCCCGCCCAAACATTCACCTTTTTAGGAAACTGGGTATGTCCCTCTCTAAAAATATGCGGATTAGTATCGCTCCAGTATCGTACATTCTGTTCATTGACTTTTCCATTGGGAAAAAACGTGCATTCGTCTGCGAAACATACACGTTTTAGGAAGCCCCGTTCTCCTTCAATTGTTTTTGTTAACCACTCACAAAATTCAACCCTCTGGTCTGGATCATCCTCCGTGAGAGCATGCAGGATTTTCATTTTATAGGGATGAAACTCTTCTTATTTAAAAGTTTGCGCAAATATGACATCGAAATCTATCATCAACATACGGACTGCCAGATGATTATTTCTTCCAGCTTCTCCAAATATCAAAACTGCTTCAAATTCATTGTCTAAACTACGAGCCATGATCACACTTTGCATAAAAGGATTTAGGGGCTCAACTGACTATTTGACTGTTAGCAGTTCAGTTTGACAGTATAACAAGATGTTACCGTGACAACTATTTTTCTCAATGCAAACTGGATCGAAAGCAACATAAGTGTTTTTGGTTGGGTTTGAAATGACCAAAATGTCACCTTTCAAACGTTAATATACGGGGTGTTCTATTTAAAAAAATTATAGAATATGGTGCCCAGCCGCCATTTTGGAACTTTCAGCTGTGATTTTCTGATGAAAATGTAGGTTTCCATCTCCTATTTGAGTCCTCCAAATTTCGTTGCGATATACCAGGTTGTTCAAAAATTATTAGGGGGGGAACGGACGTTAGACGAGCATATATATATATATATATATATATATATATATATATAATAAGAGGATATTTAGCTCCTCTGCTCCTATTTTAAATTCAAACCATTCACCAAGAACTGATCAAATTGCAATTTATAAATCTTTACCACATATAGATAATTTGACACCGAAACTCATACAATTGTTCGAAAATGAGGACAATGTTGAAATAGCTGAAACCAGTTTGAAAATTATATCACAAATACATTCAAAATTGAAAACTCCTATACCAATCAAAAATAAATCCAATATAATTTATGTAATTCCTTGCAGCAGTTATGATGAAGTATACATTGGTAGACAATAGAATGCTAAAAGATAGAATAACCTCTTAAAAAGTAAAAATTTTTTTTAAAATTAGATAAAAATTAATTGGTATAAAAAAAATTCTCGATTATGAACCAAATCTCAATAAGCGTCTCTTTCTTGAAATGGTTCAAATGAAAAATATTGAAAAAACAATAAATAGAAGAACAGATATTGATGACTTCAGTACACTATATACATATCTATTGAAAAAAACATAAAGACAATATCTCACCTAATCCTCTTTGAAATGATTATTTTTTAAATTTATACATAGTTTTACATTTTTATATTCTCACTCTGTATCTCTTCAATTTGGTATTTTGATTATTTAGGCATGTGACTGAGTGATCATAATTTGCTGTCATCTTGTCATTTTGAATTGTAACACCGATGTTTCTTTTTGTGTATTATTTTTCCTGAATTCCATGTTAGTAAGTATCCTCTAATTATGTAATACTATCAAATATTTATGTATTAACTTTTAATTACGTATTAAAGAAGAAAATAAATTTTTCGAAAGCTCGACATAAAAACGAAGAAATCGTATTAATTGCTTCCCACAATAATATATATATATATAGATATAGATATATATATATATATATATACATAGTGAAGATATATTAGAAGGACGGAAACGAAAACTCAAAGTTCGAAATAAATTGAAACAACATGATAGACTATAAGCGGAAAACAACTACTCTCCTGGCAAATACCACGCAGGTCATTGGATGTCATCCACTGAATTATCTATGCAAACTTCCATATCAATGAGTATTGATCGCAAATGTTTTTTTCTGATAA
Source organism: Gonioctena quinquepunctata (assembly GCA_018342105.1). NCBI lineage: Eukaryota > Metazoa > Arthropoda > Insecta > Coleoptera > Chrysomelidae > Gonioctena > Gonioctena quinquepunctata. The sequence continues at coordinate 11,679 of JAFIRS010004843.1, forward strand.
ACTTGATTATGTTTCAATTGTCATCAACTCCGCCAACAATCAGTATACCGGTTTCAGGCTTTTGGCCCTCGTCAGTACGGAATAGTCAGCAGTCAGAAATCGTTAGACCTCTGGCTGAAGCAGGACTCAACACAACTGAGAAACAATCACACAATCTGAAGATAACTTTGAAATGACGGTACCTAATGACAGAAAAAAAACATTCAGAAGTAGGTCTCCTATTTCGAAGAGAAATATGAGTGGCTGTATGCTCGACTAGATGGATACATTAGAAAAGAAAGCCAAAGTGAAGATACATTAGAAGGACGGAGAGAAAAAACAAAGTTCAATATAAATTGAAACAATTGATGGACTAAAAGCAAAAAACAACTTCTCTCCTGGAAATAGCACGCAGAACATTGAATGACATCTGCTTAATAATCTATGCAAACTTCCATATCAATAAAAATGTATTGCAAATGTTTCTTAATGATGAACTTGATTATGTTCCAATTGTGTCAAGTCCGCCTAACAATCCGTATACCGGTTTCAGGCTTTTGGCCCTCGTCAATAAGAAGTAGTCACAAGTCAGGAATCGAAAGACCTCTGGCGGAAGCAGGACTCTATTCAACTGAGGAACAATCAAAAAAACAATCCAGAAATTGGTCTCCTATGACGAAGAGATATAGGACTGGCTGTATGCTAGACCAGGCTTATACATTGAAAAAAAAAGCCAAAGTTCAGTATAAATTGAAACAATTGGTAGACTATAAGCAGGAAACAAGTACTCTCCTATCAAATTCCACGCACAACATTGAAACATCCGCTAAATAATGTTTGCAAACTCCCATATCAAAATTTATTGCAAATGTTTCTATCTGATGAACTTCAATTGTGTTAATTCTCATTTTCGACAAATAATTAGTGTATTCGGAATGTTATCCATTCGATTTTCGATTCAAAACCATCGTCGTAAACAGCTAGGAAATCTAACATTTGAAAAAATTACTTCTATCACAATTAGAGTAAATGTGTATGTGTATATACAAAGGTCGTCCTCTATGTACCATCGTCCAACTTGATCAATAAGGAATATGTTTTCGTAGTGTCTTATATCCAAATGCTACATAGATATGAGATATTCAAGTTCTTCTGCACTTCTGCAAGTGCGCACTCTTATGCACTGGTGTGAATAAGAGTACGCATGGTTATGCACACTATTACAATATGGTATTCAACTGATTTTGAGGTTGAAAAATAATTAAATAGGTAATAATGGACGGAATATATAGTTTTTTTAACGCAATATATATATATATATATATATATATATATATATATATATATATAAATAAAATATATCTGCATTTGAAAAGAAATATTATTTTGGACATAAAACATCCAGGAAGGTACGGAAGAATGTACATATTCAACGCAACATGAACAAACTGAACGTTACTTTTGATAAACATTGAGAAATACAAAAACTATCAAGTAAATAACCATTCTTCCAAATACAAATTCGACGTACCCATATATTTCGTAGAGTAGGTATTCAACGAAATAACAGAAAGTTATTCTTTACACTCAGAACGAATTACGTAGGTAGTTTGTGAACGATTTTTGCCACCACCTATTGCACTGAGGCACATAATCCAGTCTTCCTCAGATTTTGAGTATAAATCACCACACCTTGGGCAACGGATATCCTCGTCTTCTGTTTACTCTATCTGCTTTTGCGTAGTTTTCTTTTTGTTGCAGTTGCTCGTTCGTTTTCTTCTCTCTTGTTTTTGCGCGAGTGCTTCCAGTTCTTCTTTAAAAGGAGTACTTGACAATATTTCAGATTTTATTATTATTGCGATTGGGTTTTTCTTATTATTTGGGCAGAGGTAAGAGATCTGGAGCCGACAGATTCACAGCAACTTCCTCAACTACTTCCGAAGTACTTGTTATCACTATTCCGTCCTCACACACTTTGTCCAGATTGATGATGTCTTGTAATGCTGGTGATGGTGTTGATTGTAGTGGGGTTGCTGTGTTGTGAATTCCTCCAATGGACTGATTGTTGCTTACAGAAAAAGCGTCAATTATATCACCCACTTCTACAGCATCTTGTAGGTTTTCTGATCGTGAATTGGTGTTCTATGGTGCGTCTGTTACGAGGGACGGATCGAAATCTTCATCTTGAAATTGATCTGGATTGTATGGATATATTCCAGCTGCCTCAAATGAATTCTGGGCCTTCTGAATATTAGCATTTGCATAAGCAGCGTTGAACAATCCGGCAGCTTTGGGTGATGACTCTTCCAATGGTCCAAATAATCTCAAATCGAGAGAATGCATCTTATGATTTGCATGAGGTGGAAACGACAGTAGATCGATATGATTCTCCCTGCAGTACTGTATAACTTGTGGATCACGATAAGAGCTGTGATTATCTAGAACTGAGAGAACTGGATTATCGGCAGTCGGTTTGCTGTGATTTTTGAAGTGTACCAGCCATTGACAAAATAGTTTCGTATTGATAAAACCAGATTTGGATTTCATTTCCAAGGTACCACTTGATGCGTTTATAAACAGTTCCTCATTCATTCTCTTCCTGGGAAATATCGAGGCAGGAGAAATGTATGTATCCGTAGCACTCACTCAGCACCAGCACTCGATCCGCCCTTGCTACTTTTCCTACGAGTTTCTTGTCTTTTGGGTCATTACTTTCGGCAGTTCATTAGGTACTGTACCCATGTTATAATGTGATAAATTCAACTTGGTGAGTCATTTCTTCGTTTCAATAGAATTTTTTGGTCTCTTGAACCCCATTTACCTGAATTTCATTGATACCCATAATTTCACCGATCGAACACTTTTCTGCATGTTGGAGTGTTATCCTATGTTTCTGAAAAAATCCTTCTACTCAGGACTTTTGTTGATTCGGTGTTAAATGTTGTTTGCCTCAGCAAATCTGTAAACAGCTATTTGTGAATCTTTCTTCGTGATACGTAAAATATCCTATCCAAATTTTGTACTCATTGGGCTTGTTCGGCTTCCGAATTAGCAGTAATATCACTTGTAAACCTTCCCAGTGACTGTGGATATTTCCACACTCCAATCGTTTTTTCAACGTTGCTTCGTTTATTCCTATTTCTTCGGCTATACTTCTCTTACTGCCGCTATTCTGCGCTTTATATCCTGCATGTTCTCTTCCGTTAATACTAGCTTTCTTTGGCTTCTTCTTTGGTACCGACTCATTTTCCTAGATAGCCATTAGCAAATAAACAAATTAATCACTTGTTTCCAAAAATTCGGAGTTACGTGTAAGAGTACGCACTGCGTACTTTCCTGCTGCGACAATTGCGTACTTTTACACATATACGTAAAATTCAATATGTCTGATGAAAAAAATGTTTTCAGCTATTTTGAAGTGGCTGCATATGAAGTGAATCATGCAGTATCTAAATTCAACATTTATAAAGTCATATCAGCAGTTCTCACCTCCACAAACGCAATTTCCTTAGCACAGATGACTACAGTGCGCAGCAACAAGAATTTATAACCTGTCTACCTTTCATATATAATAATAATAATTGCAAATCTCAATGTCGTGTTGGCCGCAAATTACGTAAGGAGAATATTTTATTGAATGAAATGATTGATCATATGACAGAAAGAATTAATCTGATGTGTTTTAAGATACAAGTGCTGGAAAAAGTGGGCCTCGTTACACGTACGTCAGGTACACTCAACGCCAGAGCCCAACATATACCATCATATGTCGCTACCAACTTGGAGCATAAACCGGTTCTGCCTTTAAATGAGATTTCAGATGTTGCCAATTCTGTAAGCAGAAGACGGTTGGAAAAAGGTTTCCAGGCGAAAAAATTAAAAAACTGATGGTGTTCATGAGAATAATCCTGTATCAACCAATAGCACAAATGACGTCACATCTGATACGAAAAATTACCAAATATTCAGTGGAACTCAAGTGGCGGTGGCGATAGCAATCCATCAGGCAAAAAGTACGTTGAAATGTCAAGAAGTGGTCAATCCATTTCTAATATACAACAACATCGGAATAAGAACTCACAATACCATAAGCGAAATAAAACATTAATTGGCTGAAAGGAAAACTGTGCCAGCGAGGCAGTTGAAAAACAATGATTCTCCTTCATGTGTAGAAATTGAAGCCTTCGACAAGAGTTGAAGGTTCATACGACGATATAAAGAAAACTTTTCCCGAGGCAAAGATCGAGAAAATCAAATAAATGTTTCCTGTCCTGTATTCTTCATTCATCATTCATCTATCCACTTTTCCAATCTTGAAAAAGCCTGGAACGAATCTGCGTGGCCAATTGGAGCTCACGTAAATAGTTTTTTTTTCTCAAAAGAAATCCATCAACACCAGAAGCATAGCGTAGACATGTTCTCTAGGAATGAATTTGACGATGTAAATATCCTTCACTTGAACTCTCAACTCTCAAACAAGTTGGGCAGACTATCTCTTTTTCTTAGCAACCATAATTTGAATGTTGTATACTTCTCTCAACATTAGTTGAAAGTATCTTGCTTAAAACAATGTAATATTCCCAACTATAATTTGGTATAATTTTACTGTAGATCCAGTTACATCCATTGTGGTGTTGCTATTGAATTCATGGATAAATTGGAAGGAAGATTGATCTTCATCACAGGTAAACTTGATAATATAATACCACTCGGATATTTCAATATACATTTTCTCAAACGGTCTACCAAATTATCAAATATCATATGTCTCGCTTATAGCTTTGGCCTTCATGCCACAATCTCGGAGTATACAAGAGTGACCGATGAATCAAAAACCTGTATTGACAATATTCTAACAAACTTGTCTAGTGATTTCGGAACGGGTATCATTGACCCCTGCCTTCCCAATTATTATGCACAATTCATAAATCTGCATGATTTTCCTAACAAAACCAATGGAGAAACCTTCAGGAGGAAAATAACATCTGAAAGTATTTCAAAGATGCAAGCTTCCCTGTCATATGTTGATTGGAATATATTTAACGATAGAAACTCGGTTAGCATGATTGTATCATATTAACTTGATACTTATGAAAATATTGTTCTTTAACATTTTCCTCTCAAAAAAGTCTATGGAAATAATCTGAATGCACCAGTGAAGTGGTTTGATGTGAACTTGAGAAAGGAATGAGAAATCTGGTACACTTGGCTAAAACTATATCTGATTCAACGAACGACCCAAATAATCAAGAAACTTCCAAACAACTGAACAAAACTTACAATAAATCAATAGTTGAAGCTAAAAGAAAATCATACGACAACTATGTATCAGAATCGAATAATAAGATCAAATATTGCTGGAGATTGATAAAATTCGGAAGCAATAAGCAAATCAATAATAAAATTAGTGAAAATATAAATTCTCATGAATTTTCCACTATGGCAGAAATCATAATTAAACAACTTCTGAATGCCAACTGCGAACCAACCTGAATTATGGTTGGTAAAATTGATGTAGTTTTACCCTGGAATAGGTTGGCGCCGAATTTAGCGAAGGGAATTTGATGTCATATTTTCGTCAGATTCACCAAAGAAATATAAGGTAATTTGAAAGTCGAGATTTGGCCCTTTCGATCTATTATTCACCAAGAATCAGCTAAATGAAATAATAAAATTAAGGAAATATTTTTCTCTAATTCTAACCGCACTACTATGGACTATCTTCAATGAACTCACGTAAGGGAACGAGAAATGTTAGCATATTTATCAAAACTGTATTTTGCATCTAACCAAAAAAGCGTGTAAAAATATGATCTTCCTGAAATTCACGCTCGCAAAGTCGCGGGCATAAGCTAGTATTTAATATTATCATATTTCATATTTTGTATTTTTTTTATTTGACATATTTGACGATTGATGCCATCATCCATCATATCAAAACACATGACGAAAGACAGAACACACTGAACACAAAACATCAGATTTTTGCATAACTTTATGAAAAACTATCGTGTTACAAACTATCGATAATATCTATATAAAAATGAAAACATACTACCGATACTATCGATAATACTATAGATAGTATGCAACCTCTACAGTTGACCACGCACCTGTTTTGGCATGTGTAGTCATGTTTATGTGTACAGGCTTTTGAATAGAAAGGTTCTCTGTTAAATTGTGACCTTTCTTATTATATACAACCGAATAATTCGGAGATCGATAGCGAATAACATCTCAACAATAATACCATTCAGAAGTGAACAGAAAGTATGTATTCAGTTACTAAAACAAAATAATGAAGAATAAAAAACTTTTTAAAGACATGCTTTTATAAAAAATGCATTAAAAAGTCAAAAATAATTGCTTTGGACGTTGAAGTAGGTTATTCCGTGAGATATAGATTCTAAAGCTTGCCGCCCAAAGTTTTCAGTTTGAATACAAAAGCGACAAACCTTCGAATCTATACCTCACGAAATAACCTACGTCACCCGTCGAAAGCAATTATTTAGTGCATTTGAAAAAAAAGCTTGCCTTTAAAAAGTTTTCCCATCGATTATTTCATTTTGTGCTACTTAAGTACGTCTTAAACTATTCAGTTTTGTTGAAGCATCGTTATTATGAGGCTTTTTTCACCTGTAAGTTCTGAGGTATCGAGTCCTCCAATGAGGAGACCATCCAAAGATTAACTCATCCGTCATCTTGCAGTTGCCATCTTCAATTTATGAATTTCAACTAAAATCAGTAATCTTCGACTGAATTCATGATCTCCGACCCCGAAAACCCCGACATACCAATTTTGAATCAAATCGGGACATAATAACAAAACTGATCCGCCATTCTTGAATTTGTTAATTTTGATAGAAATTTCATGTTCTTAGTCTCTGAAAACACCCACATACTAATTTTGAATCGAATCGGACCATAAACCTCAATCTCGTCCGCCATCTTGAAGCGCCATTTTGTTTTTTCTCTTACAAAGATTCCATGAGCCGCCATTTCAATCCGAAAACCCCCACATACCAATTTTGTATCGAATCGGACCATAATTACAAAACTTGATTGCCATCTTGGAGCCGCCCTTCCAAATTTTCAAATTTTGAGAAAAACTTCACAATTCCCGTCCCCGAAAACCCCCACTTTTGAATCGAATCGTACTATAGTCATAAAACTTGTCCACCATTTTGGAGCCGCCATATTGAATTCTTGAATTTTGACAAAAAACACAATTGTCGTCCCCAAAAACCCCCACACACCAATTTTGAATCGAATCGTCCCATAATCACAAAACTTGTCCACCATTTCGATAAAAAATTCATAATTTCCGATCCCAAAAACCCCCACATACCAATTTTGAATCGAATCGGACTATAATTCCAGAACTCGTCCACCATATTGGAGCCGCCATTTGAATTTTTTGAATTTTGACAAAAAAATTCATAATTCTTGTCCCCGAAAATCTCCACATACCAATTTTGAATCGAATCGAATCGTTTTATAATCACAAAACTTGTCCACCCCAAAAACTTCCACATACCAATTTTGAATTGAATCGTCCCATAATCACAGAACTTGTCAATCGTCCGTCATCTTGGAGCCGCCATCTTGAATTCATGAATTTTGACAAAACATTCAGAATCTCCGACCCCGAAAACCTCCACATACCAATTCTGAATCGAATCAGACTATAATCATAAAACTCGTCCGCCATCTTGGAGCCGCCACTTCAAATTCATTAGTTTTGACAAAAAATTCCTTATCTCCGACCTTGAAACCCCCTCATACCAATTTTGACTCGAATCGGACCATAATCACAAAACTCGTCCGTCATCTTGGAGCCGCTATCTTGAATTTATGAATTTTGTCAAAAAATTCATGATTTTCGACACCGAAGACTCCCACATACCAATTTTGAATTGAGGTGGACCATTATTACAAATCTCGCCGGCCATTTTGTTTTTTCTCTAACAAAAATTGCATATTGCATTGTCACCGGAATTATGAACACCCGCCGAATTTCAGCTTAATCGGATGTCGACAAGTGCTCCAAACATGGATTACAAATTTTGAACCGGAAAGAATGACAGAACGAAGAAATGACAGAACGAATGACATACGAACGAAACAAGTTTCATAAAAGCTTGTAAAACTAGCATCAATTATATATCAAAAAGATCATTCAGTTTTCATAAATTGTCCACAACATTCTAAACCATTCTAACCTAAAAAGTGATTGAATGTAATAATCCGCTCCATTATCAGATATTTACGGCCCATTTGAATAGCAGATTTTCCTCGACTCGCTATCTAAGTACTTAATTAGAATCCAAGGGCGGGACTAGCTGAGTTATAGCACCAGCGATTATCAGTAATCTTAATGAATTCGCGGAACAATAGAGTCCGCCATTCATGTAGAATAGCCACAAGAACATAATGGTCCTCCAGGAGGTGTGAATGAGTCGAGGAAGGCCGGTCGACCGGAACTGTTCGCGGGAGTCCGGACAACGCTAAATCATCCGTTATATTCTACGATGGAACGACTGGCTGTTTGTTGCACGAAGACTGCTCATGTTTTAATCCCTGCATTGTAATTATTCGTGATTTGTTTCCTTTTATATCTTCGATTCCCAGCAAAAATGAAAAGGAATTCCGATAAAAAGCGATATTATAATTTCATTCGATAGCATTACGAGGGAAATTTTGTAGCTATGTTATTAGGACAAAATTGAAGGTAAAATACCTGTTAGAACTATCCCTTCAGAATGTTTTTCCTTATAATCTTCTGAACCCTCCAGTTCCCGCATCCGGTCTTCTAGACTATTGTGGTTTAAAGTTTTTCGTAACTCTTTTTTACACGTATATAGGGACTTCCCCGGATCAGTAACTGTAAAATTCGTTCAAATGATAGTTTCAATTAGGCGACGATAGGATAATAATGGTGCGGTAGACCGAAGCAGGTATTTACGAAACGAATATATTGCCACAGTTTATAGCTAAAGAAACAGTTCGCTCACTTGGCGTCGGCACTTTGATTTCTATGTTCCCGTTTGTACACTGCGCAACTCTGATTTTCATCCCTCGCGCATACCGCGTGTTACTGTGTTACTAATACTGACATTTTTCGTATACTTCGAAGAGCGATAATCGCGTACAGTCTTCTGCGCATCCTGAATTCTTTCCCTGGAGTGGATGTTACCTTGGAACATGCATTTGGGCCAAGTGAGCTAACTCTTCTTTAGCTATTAACTGTGATATTGCCATAAGTGAAAGTATTTCTTTTGATCAGGTAAGTTTTTCAAAGTATATTTGAGATGAAATTTAATCGTTACTTTTCAGGCATGGCAGAATCTGAGAGAGAACAGGAATACCTGGAAATGCTTGCAAAGGAAATGTTTAATGAGTCGGATTGAGATGTAAATGACCAAGCTTCAGATGATGAAGATATTTAAGAAGTAAGAAGTGAAAATAGTGACACCGAACAGGATCTAACAGACGAAGATGATAATATGATTACCAAACAAAATGATGTGAGTGACGAAGGCAATATTTTGCCAGATATTCTAAACGATGTAACAAACAAGTGCGTATTTGTGCGGATATATGGAGAAAATAAATATACTTTATTGAACAAACATGCGATAAAAAAGCCATCTTTGTACGAAGAAATGCAAAAAAATTCATTCGACTACCAAACATTTGAAAGAACCCCTGGAGATTTGGAAATATTTTATTGGTGATGATGTATTGGAAATAATTGTTACCTATACTAATCAACACATAGCATCAATAGCTGAGAATTATTCAAAAATACTGACTGCCGACCGACAGATAAAGCAGAAATCCAGGCCCTCATTGGCCTAGTATATTTCTTCAGGATTATTCAAAAGCAATCATCAGAATGATAAGGATTTATGGCGAACTAACGGGTGTAGAAATTTTCAGGCTTACCATGTCTCTAAATCGATTTGGACTCCTTTTAAACGAACTTTGATTTGATAATAAAGTTACTCGACTTTAGAGGAAAGAAGTGGATAAACTTGCTTGACTGTTGATAAAAAGCTCGAGAGTTTTCGAGTACGCTGTTAATTTCGCCAATCCATTCCACCAAAGCCCAATAAGTGGGGAATAAAAATATTGGCACTCGCCGATGCCAAAATTTTTACATCGTGAATTTGGAAGTATCCCAAGCAGCATTATAGTGATGGAAACTAATACTGCAACTTCGACTCGGTGGTTATCACGTAATCACCACTAACTCTATCACTATACAGTGAGAATAACAAAATTTTAATATTTGTATGGTTGTAGTCACGTAATTCCCATCTATGGTAGCCACTACACAGTTCTATAACTTATTAGTGTCATTTGAGGTGTCTGAAACATTATGGACACTGAGCAAATCACTTAAAAAGTTTTGAACTTAAAAATGGAAAATAACCGTTGCGGTAACCATCCTGTACCACTTAAATATCACTTAGATGTCAGATTAAATTTCAAGAGAGTATGATAGTGTCGGTGACGTTTTGGTGACTTCCATAAAACCTTCAATGTGGCAGGTAGTTGATTGTGATATGTGGTGATGGTTGCCACGTTCTTGCTATCTCCATAATTGATAGCCACAGTGCGCATTAAATACAAGTCACTACCAATCACAATAAACTTCAAAATTCACCATTCCGCGCGATGAGAAGAGCTAACCGAGGAGCTAACCTTCTCAAATTATTTTATTGTGGCATACAAAAAGTAGTTTAATCTGTTACGTGAAACATGAATGATATTTATCCAATATGAAATGGGTTATGCGTTTTCAATAGACAATTTTCCTTGATTTTGAAGTGACCGTGGATTGGTCCGTGCGATGACGAAAACTAACCTAACTCTTCTCAGATTATTTTATTGTGGCTTCCAAAAAAATCATTTCACCTGTTGCGTGAATGATATTCATCCAAAATAAAATGGGTTATACGTTTTCAATATACAATTTTTCTTGATTCTGTATAAAAAGGTTAATTTAAATAGATCGGATCTCTGACTTGTGCTTCTGCTTGATATTTATACCTTAATTGTTGATATGTTTGCATAAATGCCATCGCTTTCATTACTTGTTGATTGATAATTGTTACTTGATACTTGATAATTGTTGATTAGAGCTGCATGAATCCACTATACTTTGTTTTTAACAATTAATGAACATGTACCCACACTTTCGAGGTTATAACTTTGAAGTGGTAGGTTATAATAGCCCGACGGGTAATTTTCAGGTTATAACTTTGAAGTGGTGAGTCATGGGCCTGCGACGTGGGTGCCACTTTCCAGTGGGGGTAAAGTTAATAATTTAGTTCCACTGGGCACTTTATGATGGCAGGAGCTTTATAGTGGTACATTTACACTTTCTGACACTCAAAAGTTATATTCTCCAAAAACCGCCATATTTACAGGAATATGCTGGATCGCCATCATTAGAGAAATGATCAAAATATTCAATAGAGATTCATTTGTCGTCAGCACTGCATCAAACGTAATAATTCATTACGTAAGTATTTGTTTCAACTAACCAAGATTGATGAAACAATGTTAGGGGATTCAAGTACATAATTTGAGAGGCGACTTATTTCCAAAATTATTATGTTTTCCGCAAATAGAGAGTACTCAGATGGTGTGTGCTCACAATCGAGCTACAACACCCATATTTCACATAAAACTTTCAATTGTTTTAATTTTATCCCAATCAGACGTATCCAAATTCAACATACTTACTTACGCGTTTGTATGTTTATATGTTATATATTTTCCTAGTTGATCGAGTATTAGAAATGAATTGGGCATTTACCATAAAAATGTGTACCTGCACAGAGATCGAACTACATATTATTTACACAAATGCAGTCAGCTGTTGAACGTGTCTAGTGTCGGCCAATACATATCCACGTTTCTGCCAGGTGACCACAACGTGGTTGGAATGAGGCTATCTGGGATCCAGGAACGTAGATCGGAACGTAGCAGCCACCAAAAAAGTGTTCCCCATTTTGGTAGCGGCCGCGTGATAGAACCGTGTATATTACGTGGCAGTGGTTGTGGTCAAACACCTCAAAGTTTTCTAGAATTGTGGCTGCTACGTGCCGTCCACTGAAAATGCTACTTGGGATATATGGGTGAACAACCACCAGGACCATATAAAACGAGTAATTTCATCTCAAAATGTGGGCGAACGACTTCGTGAACCCATATATAATTCCAATCGAAACATTACGCCCGATAATTGGTTCACTTGTTGCAAGATTGTATGAGAAAAAATTGACATTAATTGGTACAATCAACAAGAACCGCATAGGATTACCATCGAAACTCACACATACCGAGAGGAGAAATAAAAAAACCAGGATGTTTGCATTTCGTACTTTAGTTTCGTATACTCCGAATAGAAATAAAAATGTCTTAGTGAATTCTAGCATGCTCGATGCGGATACTATAAATCCAGAATGTAAAGATTTCAAACCGCTGATCACTGATTATAATAAAACGAAAATAGAAGTGGATACTGTTGATCAACTGTGCGCTAATTATAATTGTCCTAGATCGACCAACCGATGGCCAATGGTAGTCTTCTACTCGAGCCTCAACGAAGCTGGAATTAATTCCTTTATATTGCGTAATGGAAATAATGACATGGAATCTGAGAAATTAACAAGGCGTGATTTCCTGAAGAAAATATTTTTCGAAATGATACGTCCTCATTTACAAATAATAGCTTGCCCGCAAATTATGAAGACTCGCATCTGAGGAATTTGTGGCAGTTGAATCATTGCGAAGTTGCACAATTGGACGATGATGGGCATATGGGAACCGAAAGATGCAACTTCTGTACTCCAAAAGCCAATCGCAATACAATATTTTTTCGTTGAAATTGTCGTTAAGTGGATATGTATGGAACATGTCGAGAAAATTTCTTGTCCCTGTTACAATTCATTCAGATGATTTCTATTTGAAGATATCCTTCATTACTTATAACCATCATTCTAATTAGACTTTCAATTTTATAAAATTATATTTCATTTGTATCATTGAAATACACATTCTTATTGAAATGAAATTTGTTTCTTGAAAACAATGTTTTTATTGTGAGGGTGGGTCACGGATTGACAGACCGAAGCCGGTACTGGTGTTATAAGTCTGATGCGGGTACTGGAGGGTTAAGTAGTGTATTATTTCTGTAATCGATTGAATTGGGTTGGTTCTACATCGGTTTGATTAGTTGAATTTGCTTCCGGGCACCACCAGGTACTCAGTTGCATTTTTAGAAATGTTTATTAGACAGTGTTCACGTGATTTTCCTGTTGGAAATAATGGAATTTCTATTAGCTACATTGTGAAAACACAATGAAATTTTTTTCCAATACTTACGTAAAGAAGATGTCATTTTTGATGACTTTTAAATGTAAAAAGAAGGCTATTTTTGAATAGAGTGCAGAACAAATATTTTCGCACGGAGTCCAAACAAGTGCAGACAATTTGTTTGAATACAGGTGAAACACAACACATTCTCATTTCAATCGTTTTTATTAAACATATTACAATCACATTCCATCCATACTATTTTTTTTACAAGATTTATATTGATAGTACAATTGCTGTTATCCTGTATGTTAATTCCAAACAATTATTTCGGTAATAATAAATCAAATGGATTTTCTTGTTTAATGTTACAAGTATTCTTGACTTCGACATTTCCACTTTTCTTGATATCATCACTAAAAATACCGTTTCCACGGACTGCTCCACATTGCCTTCTGCAACGTCGACGATCGCCATCCACCATGATAGTTAGGTCTCAAAATATCAGCCCCTGAGCCAACTGAAAGTGACCCAGAAGACCTTCTGAAACTATGGCCAGTATGTTTTGCAGTATTAGGTAATCCGAGAAATGATGCAATTAGACTCGGAACGCAAAAGTATTTATTCCGACTACCTGGACTGTACATTTTCCATTCCTATACTGAAGAAAATATCTGGGATTTTCCGCTATCTTAGGGCGCAGTGACATGTACTTACGGCAAATTTTAACTGGATTGAATTTGTGTTCATTGTTATTTGGAACTACAAATGTTCTTTGAATTTTCCTTTTTGAATCAGGAATTCAAAAAATTATATGAGAATCCTTGTCCTCAATATCATGTATTGTCATTTCAGAACGTTCGTTCCGGCGTCAGGCGTCTGACAAACCCATAATCACAAGTAATTTCTTCACTGAAAATTGTTTATCCGCAGCATCAAGCAAAAATTTAGTTTTCTTTTTCCTCGTGAGAACGTTGCCCTTTTTCAGCACTTTTTCTCTCAAGAAATGCCTTTACTTTGTGATGATCACCTAAGTATATGTATGTTCTTGTTGGAAGCTAAAGTTGATTTTAACATAGAAAACTTTGACCACAGGGTTGACGTCTTCATAGTTTCAGATTTTTCTTTCAAATACGCAAGAATGACGGGATCTGATACCATACATATTTTCTTCAGAGAACACCAATTATCAAATGCATTACATTGTTTTTCGTATAGTAGTATGGACTATACTGGTAGAAGTTCTGAGCTAACTGCTTCCGCTGACTCCTTTACATCGGCAGGAATATCAAATATATCACTAAAATAACTTTCTTCATCCATAATTGAAGCGATATTCTATAAATTTACGGAAATTATCCGAAAAAGGTTTTACAGTAATGGCGACTCCAATAATTGAAATTGTTACTATGCACCCTGACAACCTAATATTTGTTCTAATTTTTCCTGGTAGGTATGTATTGCGATTGACTGAAATAATGTTGCTTAATGTCACTGTCACTGTCAAAACAATAAAAATTGGACGTTTGCTATCAAAACGTTAATAATAAAGGGTATTTTTATTTTTATATAAAAAAAATAATGTTTTGGAAAAAATCATGTATAAAACTCATACATCACTTCTTGCACGTGCAAAAATGAGTCGTTCCATATTATTGTATAAATATTTGCTGCTTTTTCGTACCATAGCCCAGTCTGATGTATTTCTTGTTCAGTTTTCAGTTTTTCCATAGAAAGTGAAGCAAAATTCTGCCAGACCCGGGCTCTTCTCCTACTGTTCTTATATTGAGTTGTTTTCTGTGCACATCACCAGTTCTCGTAACCGTAATACATAATAGTCTAAGAGCCGGTGGGATATCGACCTTCACCGATCTGATAACTCGATGAAACATATTTTTTATCAAATATAATTTATAAACAAATATGCCTATGATAACTGGCCTATCGAAAAGTGTTCATAGCTATTTTTAATTGAATTAATTTTATTCAATTTTCTTTCATCACCTTCACTCTTTTGATAACCGAATGAGTTTCATCTCAACTGATAGTTTTTAACACTCAGAATATGCCTAGGTCGGCTTGCCTACTTATTTCTGTGCATGGCAACCTGGCAAGCAGATGTGAACAGGTAAGTCAATATAGGTAACTACACCGATCTGTTAACCAATCGAAATTGATATCATAGATAAGATAATTTAATTACAAAACCAATCGTATAGGCTTGCCTGCAAAAAATCGTACATAAAATATTATTTCCAAGCTATAATGTCTTAGAATTTTAGCTAATTGATAGGTGCAAGAGAGAACGTAGAGCGTCCGAGGTCCGTGTGATAGAACAGGACACAACATAGCAGCTGCACGCTACCTGACCGTTGAATGTATCCGAGTGCGCATGCTCGTGTACATGTGAGTGATTTATTTACACTCGACAGTAATTTTGAACTCTAATTTATTATAACTCTAATTTCGATCACAATTTTTGTATTATTTCACACTATATATACTTACAGCTATGAAATAATCAAAAATAAATAATTTAATATATTAATAAATAAAAAAAAACAACAATTTCTTTTTCATTTTATAGCTGAATTATAAAATCTGAAAATGATAAAAAAATCTATATTTTTTATTTAAAATCAAATAAAGAATAATTTATTTATTATTTAAAATCAAATAAATGCCATAAAGCGGGAAAGAATAAGTGTTACTTTTAAAATTTTAGTATAATAAATTTAAAAAATCATCAATATAGAAAAATAAAATTAAATAGATTTATGTTCTTAAAAGCATTTATTACAAAGCATATGAAAGAGTTCAAAATTACTGTCGAGTGTAAATAAATGCTGTCACTGTCACTCACATGTACACGAGCATGCGCACTCGGATACATTCAACGGTCAGGTAGCGTGCAGCTGCTATGTTGTGTCCTGTTCTATCACACGGACGCTCTACTTTCTCTCTCGCACCTATCGAATAGCTTAAATTCTAAAACTTTATAGCTTGGCAATAATATTTTATGTACGATTTTTTGGAGGCAAGCCTGTACGATTGGTTCTGTTATTAAATTATCTTACCTAGGATATAAATTTCGATTGGTTAACAGATCGGTGTAGTTAGCTACATTGACTCACCTGTTCACATCTGCTTGCCAGGTAGTCATGCACAGAAATAAGTAGGCAAGCCTACCTAGGCATATTCTGTGTGTTAAAAACTATCAGTTGAGGTGGAACTCATTCATTTATCAAAAGAGTGAAGGTGATGAAAAGAAATTGATTAAAATTAATTCAATTAAAAATAGCTATGAACACTTTTCGATGGGCAAGTTATCATGGGCCTATTTGTTTATAAATTATATTTGATAAAAAATATGTCTCATCGAGTTATAAGATCGGTGAAGGTCGACCTCCCACGGTCTCCTCTACTATAAAGGGTATCTTTATTATAATCTATGTATTGATCTTGACTTCGGTTCCATAAAAAATACATTATCTGTGAAAATTATGAGTATTGATATTATATAGGTTATTTTACAATTCTTTATAGTATCATATTTGAACTATTTGACGCGAATACGTGGCCCTGAGCTAGAATCCCTCAATATTTTGTAACGAAGCATTTTTGAAGCTCCGTTACTGAAACCGAATAACGAATGGAATACTGACTGGAATCACCCCGTCAGAGTGTTTTTTGTGTAAAATACTGTGTTTGAGTTTGATTTCAATGTAGTTATCATGGTCTGGACAACCATGAAATATTAGAAAATAATTTCCAGTTAAGAAACAGTTATTTACCTAACAAGTGCGGAAAGTGGTACTTTTCCGCACGTGACGGCAGATGACCGAACGACACGAAGCGGAGTTCGGACAAGCCGTTAAATGCGGAACAGGCCATTTCCGCATGTGTTAGCTACAACATTTTTCCTAGTAGTATGATATATTATATCTAATTTTTTTTGTGAGAACGGAAGGATACTTGATATAATTATTATTTATTGCCAATTCAAACTAATTATGAGTATTATTGAAATTACATGTACAATTTGTAGCATTATGCAAATTTAACACAGATTGGCTCTCCTCAGTTTGATGAATTTTCGCTGAATTATCGACAAGTGAGGATGATGCTTCGAGAAACTGATGTCTTTGGGGAGCTGAAGTTTGGTATTGGAGTGTTTGAAAGTTTATTTAGAATATGATGAGCAATCTCCTTCTTGTACGTATGATTCTGCCACTGTCGTAGATTTCCATCCTTCGTGCGTTTTAATGTTGGTGACGTTGGCTCCAGAGTCGGCCAACATTGGGGCTGACGACGCACAGACGGGTATTTGAGCAATCTTGGCGGCCAAAATTAAATATGTATTCATAGTCACACTTCAGGAAGAATTAAGTAAATTTAGGATATTCATGCTCATATTTTATAGGAAAAGCAAAACAATATACACATATATACAGGGTGTCCATGAGCAGCAAAAATTAACATATTCTAAAAAATACGATTTGGAAAAATAATAACTTGACGCATCCGATCCTTCTTCGTCTGAATAAATTTTTTCTTCTTCATCGTCCGTTGATGATTCCGACTGATTTCCTACATTAGGTGAAGCCGGAAGTAACAAAGTTAATGTTTCTTTAGAAAACGGTTTACTCTTAGTTTTAGGCCTTGGTCTCATTCCCGTTATAATAGGATCTGAACTGAGCAATAACCTATTTAACACATCTAAATTGCAAGATACTCTTGAAAACTTCCTGGCAAAATTCTGGCGATAAATCCGGAAATGTTTATTACGTGCTTCTGATGCTTCCTCCGATAATTGACCTTTCGGAAGCAACGCTTTTTCGATAACCATTGGACCATGAATTAATATCTTATGCGTGGTGGGGGTCATTGGATGCCACGGGAAGAGCTGGACATAGAGCTCTGAAGTTTCTTTTGCATAGGCAGAAAAATTTTCTATATTGACTTTATGCCCACTCGATAATACCTCTGAAATTATTTTTAATCTGTATATAAAATTTTTGTCAATTCTAGTAATTTCTGATGCCAATTCGTTGTCCCCAAAAAATCTTCGACTGCTGTTACCATCATTGGTGTTACCATAACCAGGTTTAGGTACATCTACTATTGGGCCCATTTTTTTTCGGAAATCATCCTGTATTTGCATTTTTATTTGCACTGCAGCTTTATCAATATCTGTTCTCAATTGCCATTTTTTCACAGGTAACTTATATGACAAGTGTAAGACTAACTCAAAGAAGCGGATTTGCGCATGTAGAATTGATAGACCAAAATGTAGGATATCTGGATTAGCTTCTCTTTTTATTTTAAAATTATTGAAATCTTTGGAAGTTAAACCACTGATATAGCATCTCATTGTTGATGTTGTATTCGTAGCAGCATTACAGACTTTTCCGTCGACCATGGTAAACATTTGTATATATTGTTAACACTGTAATTTTTATTTTTCGCTGCAACTTCAGTCTGTTGTAAATTATTTATGGCAGTTTTAACATAATCTATTTCTTGAATTGTTATATCGGTGGTTTCTTCAACAAACCTAATTCGTATGGGGCGCCAATAACGAGGTGAAGAGGGAGTAGGATTCTGCCATACAACCTTATTGCTTTTGGTGTATTTCAGCTGAAGGGGCACAGAAGAACTCTGAAATGAGTTGGCATCAGAATCAGTATCGCTACCAAATTTTTTTTTGTATTGCACTTGTTGTGCACCATCGCAACCCCACTTACATATCAAAACTAACGTATCGCTTATTCCACCATGTGATTTCAAAACTTCTTCTAAATGCGTTATCAATCGAATAGCAGTATGGTCCAATAAATTTTGCAGTTTCACTTCAGCACAAGTTTCGTTTACTAGATATGCTTCTTTGTTAGGGTAACACTCTATTTTAGCTTTTTGTAGAATACTATAGCAAGGAAATAACTTTTTCTGAGTGCTTCTTACTATTTCGTAGTGCGTCCTAGAAAGTCCCGCTTTAACAAACATGCATAGGAGACAATTGAGAGGTGACACTTTCTTGTTGCATAAGAGAAAATGCTTTTTTATATTTTGTTGCTCGATTTGGGGTACTTATAATTTATTTCAGAACTGAGGAAGCATCTCTCTTTCCACTTTCTCCTAACTCAGACTGCGTCGCGTAGGTGAGCACCTCCAGATTAGTTGTTTTGCGAAGATCCTCAGTTTTTCTTCTTTTACTCCTCTCGCTTGATGCCTCAAACGGCTTTGAGGGTCGACCCGATCGATTTCTTACCTTTGGAATACTAAATGTTCCTTGCAGCCATTCCTTATTTTTCTCTAAGAAGTATTCTTCTTTTCTTAATGCTATAGCCCACCTAGCCTTTACTTCAGACTTAAAACGTGAAAGATCATGCTTTATTACATTGACTTGATCCATAGAGAAATCTTCCGATTGGAGAAAGTGGTTTGCAAGAAATTCAAACTTTTCGTTCATGGTATTCAAATTTTGACACTGCATAATCGTAAATAATTGTTTTCTGTTCATTACTCGTACATTTGGGGACTCCGAAATAAAAACAACCCAATCAAGAACGCAAACAAGATATTATGAAATAGTTATATATTTTCGATTTTGTATGTACTCAGATATTTCAAATAGCCATAATTCACAAAATCGCACTGTTTCGCAATTTTTTTCATTATTTCCTCAAAGTACGCAGCCTAAGCTTCCAAAAGAATTCAAAATCAATGCCGGGAAATATCAGAAAATATAACTTTTTGCATACAAATGAAGCCATTTTGAAGAAAGTGTAAAAATAAACTATCAATCGAAGAAGCTAATTCTGAAATTAGCAAACCTGATAATATATCAAATAGTTGTAAAAACTAAATACACTCACCTGGTTGTCCACAATCTATGGTTAACTATATTTCAGTCTGAATGAACAAGAATCAATACTTAAATCACGTAAACTAACTATATTTTATTCTAATTTGTCTGGTCAAGGCAACAGTCAGAGTCCAACTGACAACTGATCTTACAATCGTTAAAAGTGTGCTATGGGCCGGAGATGGATTTCATTATATTCGTAAACTATCTGTGCTTCTAGAGGGCTGGTATTCTGTACCTGCGGTAAAATTTACAAAATTGATTTTTTGCCGTCCATATTGCTCAAATACCCGTATGTGCGACGGGTAAACAAGGACCGGTGTAGCTCTCAGGATTTGGGAGGCCCAAGTACCTAGCAATGTTTGATGGCATTTTGAGGAAAGTACTAATTGCCACAAATTGTCTAGGGTATTTTCCTGATTCGAAGCAGAGAAAAAACCGCCGATGATGAGTGTCAGCAGGACGCAGACTGGCATACTTTTTGTATGATTGTAGGTAGCTTGTTCTTTCATTTTGGGGTTGGAAAAACTCACATTTTCTCATAATGTTGGTTTGTTGTTTGCGAGATGGTAAACACAAGAACATTTTTTTGTATTCAATATCGTCTATCGTCATATTCAGAAATTCTTCGCGATGGCACGCACCAGCGATTCCAAAAATGGTATCAAACTTCATCAAGAGGGAGTTGTTGTACGGAGCATCAGATAAAAATTCATCGATTACCTACCTGTTTTTCGAAAACCTTCGATTTCTTGGGTTAGGAATCTTCGTTCAGTTTTCTTAGATATGCCGGTAATTTAAAATATTTGCTTGTATCGATGTCTTTCTCCAAGATCACAATAAGTTTAATCAATGAGTACCCACTTCGATCACAAGGTTGACGGGCAAAGATTTCTTGATAAGTGGTGGAAGTATACTATAAATACTTCTCCTTTCAGTGATAGTATATTTTTCTCATCACACCACAACTCAGATGCTGCAAAATCTTTCTCGTAACGCCAGCGAGACTCTTCTGGAACTAACTGGCTACTTACAGAATCGACAGCCTCCTAGACTTTTGATGGAATGTCACTTATTGAATCTTCTGAATTGTTTATTTTTTATATCAAATTGGAGATTGAATTTGAATGTAACTTTAGGGTACCGCAATTCTGCTTTGTTGAAGTTGACAACCGCTACTTATTTACCCGATCCTATGGTAAAGAGAGAATATACTAGTAGAATGAACATACTATGTATCTTAGATGGATGAACTTGTCATTCGCTACTGTTAACCAATATAGAAAGGTGTAGGCAAGAGTTAAACAATATAGGAAGTCTATTACAAAATTTTCACAATATCTTTGGACCAATATGATTCGAACGATCAAAATGAAATTTTCAGCTCAGTTCATTTGACATTTTGCTTCAATGACACATCAGAGTAATGCAGTGTCATTCAAATATCTCCGTATGAGCAATACAAGTCAACTACAAGGGTTTCACCGAAAAAAAAATTGTCTAAGAACTTGAGTACCACCGGTTTGTGATCAGTCGAAGAGTCTCACATACAGTAACGTGATATGGCGACAAAATATGCATATTCGTTTGAATAATTCTGAGTATTTAAAAATCGTATGAGAAAGTACTTTTCCTACGACCACATAGGAAAGTGACACATATCGCACTCTCTACTCCCATGGAAAGTGACCTTTATTCTCACGTGTACTGGAATTACTTTCCGCACAGCTGTCAATAAGCCGTCAAACCCGTGAATCCTGTAAGATTTACAGATATAATTATTAATTGCTCTTCTTTATTGATATTATTAACACAAAAACTGGACTAAAAACTAATTATTCGTAAAAAATAAAGAAAAGAAGAAAAAAAAATGTTGACGCCGAGAATCGAACCCACAACCTAATTCAGATTTGAATTAACGTGATCAGAGATATGTATATCTCGTAAGTCGATTTACATCAATAGAATTATGATATTTCTTGTATTTTCATTTTATTAAAACAAAAATATTGAAACGAATCTTTCGCAAACACCGTTACAATTCACAAATTGTAACAATAACCAATTTACTTTTGATTTTTATGGTTCCAAATAATTCAATTTGTTCCCCAGTTATATTTAATAAGTACTTACTTATTGTAATGTTTTCAAATAAACGTTAATTATCGTTATTTCTTTATTTCACTATAAAATTAATTCTAAATTCATGTGCACTGTTTATAGAAACAATATCCAAACATAGACTGTCACATATGAAACGTAAGATTAGTCAGGCAACTCAATATACAAGATCTAATATTTACATATTGTTTAATAAAATAGGTGGTCGTAGGAAAAATAACGTACAATACTTGCGCGAAAGTGATTTTTTACACTCGTGTGATTGCCGCACGCGGCTTACGCCTCGTGCCCCAATATTTCCCAGTCGTGTGAAAAATGCCACTTTCCGCACTAGTAATGTAATATACTATTACCGCACTAGAGCGGAAAATTGTTTCTTCCCACACGACAAATCATTAAAAAAGTGAACTTCTCCACATACTCGTTACTGGAAAGACCATAAAAAGTGTTGTTTTTTTTGCACATTACAAAATTGATAAAATACTTGGCATGCTTTTATCCGAGTAGCAAAAGAAGTTGCAAACGCGGTAGTAATAAAACGAATTATTTATTACCAAGAGACAAAAGATCAGACTCTAGTCAATTTCTTTTTTCAATCGTACAAAAACAATATGGTATATGGTATGGTATATGTAGGTTGGGTTTTGTTCCATTTTCAATTTTCTGATGTAGAAAGGCACCCGTAAAAATGTATCTCCTTTTTGTGCATATTTCACTCTATTTCATTCCATACCAGGTAGTTTTTTGCACTGGTGAGGCACACGTATAACTTTATTTTCCTTTTGTGCACTTCTCACGCTTTTTTCCAATTGCGGTTGAGCTTCGTCACATCATTTATAGAGTTGAAATAGTCTATCAGAATGAGTGTTCATTATTCCAGAACCGGATATCTTGTGATAAGCAATTTATATGTACCATGTTTTTCCGTTGATATTGAATTTATTGGGGTAAGTTTCCATCATTCAATAATAACAGTTTAAAACTACATAACAGTTTAAATGTACTACAAATATTCAAAAAAGAGTGTGATATCCGAAAGTTTTTACTCATTTTTCACGAGACATAGTGAACATATTGAAGTGTATTTTATACCATTAGAATCCTACACATGAGCGGCATCAGATAAGACAATATTTACCAAGAGTCCTCCATAACCGAAGGAACTCATTAAATAATTGATATGGTGATACATTTGCCAACAAAAAAGTACGAAGTTAAAAGTGTGCCAGGTTTTTATTCCTCCTTTATCTCTTCTTGTACTTTTTGTATGAACAAAAACTGAATGCTGAATAAAACATCGATGTGATATTGAATTATTTGCTATAGTACGGGAGCCTATGGTAATTATACGTTAATAGTTGTAATTCAAGATACCACTGGAGATCAATATGGTCAACTATGATTGTTGTAAAACAAGATCATTTCCTCCCAATTATTATATATGTAAAAAATGCTTTGGAGTATCACATAAGAGTTGTGTGATGGAAAGGAAAAACAAATATGAATTCTTAAAGAATTTCTTAATTCTTTGTGAAAATTGTAAAGATCATTCTGAAACTAGCTCGGCAGATGAAAAAAGTGTGTTTGAACAGACTTTAAATGAACTTACCGAAAGTACAGAAATGATGAACAGCCAGATTGAAAAACTTACACAAAATAACAACTTATTTGCTGATGAAGCTGTACAGCGGGAGGATGAATTAAATGATATTATCAAGTCACAAGAAGAAATAATCAGAGAGTCAAGAATAAAAATAGATGAACTTCAAATTATTATACATAACTTGACCAGTAAACCAAAACAAACAACATCAACGCAAACAGAAGCCAACAATTCATCATCAAAATTAATCCCAGCAGCAGACAAAAACAAAAGGATCCAGGTGAGCAATGCAGATCAATTGATTGAAAATGTTAACAAGTCGGCAGAAGGTTTAGTATTAATTGATGATTTTGTGCCAATCCAAGAAAGAAGTGAAAGTGAACCACTTAGTCCTCCAAGAAATAAAAAAACACCAGCGAATCAAAGAAACACTAAGACGGAGGGATCATGTGATAAAAAAAAGTCCGAAGTTGTGAATCTTATTGAGAAGAGTCACACTGGAAAGTCGAACGATGGATTAACATTAATGGAGGAACTAGAAAACTATGAAGGATCTGCAGCGTATTCTAATAACAGTGATCCACATGAAGAAAGTGACCTGATATTACTTGAAGAAAGCTTATCTAGAAATCCCATTTCCTCAAAAAAAATCATGATAATAGGTGATCAATATGCGGTGAAGTTTCCTTTAGTCTTGAGAAAAAAAACTCAATACACAAACTACCAATTTGAGGAAATTTTGAAGCCAGAAAAGGAACTATCGGACTTGACAAGCAATATCTTTCAAGATACGATACAATATGGATCTGAAGATTTTGTCATAATTATGTTCAACACTAACAATGTTAGTAAAATAAATAGAATACTTGATCAAGGGCCATCATTAACAAAGTTAAGAGAGAAATCAATAATTTCAAGAAACGCAACAGATGCAATTAATACATGATTGATAGTAGAAAAAAAGGAAGTAAGTTTAGAATACTTGATCAAGTAATGTCTTGTCTCTCCAACGCAAACGGTAATATTGTACTCAGATGTATCAAGGTATCGAGTAGCGATAGTCAAGAAAAATCCACTGCAGAATCTTTTTTAGAGCCCGTGGAAACACAAAACGAACAAAGGTAATGTGCAACAACATCACAAGAAGCTTATCTTTTTTCCTACTTAATATTCAATCTTTGCGCTATAAAGCGGATGAGCTGTTTGTATTACTTGAAGATAAAAAATTTCCAAATATTGTCCTTTTGACTGAACACTGGCTTGTAGATAAAGAACCATGTTTTATGGAAAACTACATGATTCTTTCCAAATATTGTAGAAGTGATGGTTATGGTGGCACTATGATTTTAGCTAATGAGGAATTTGCCAGCGAGTTACTACCTGAAAATGTTACAAAATATAATGACCTCACAATTGAAAGAGTATTTGAATGTTCTGTATGTTTCTTCAAAAAACTAAACCTATATGTCCTGTGTCTATATCGGTCTCCTTCCTCTGATGTGAATTTATTTGTAGAAAATTTAGAATTAATACTGAGCGACCTTCCATCGAAATGAAATGTTTTCTTAGGTGGTGATTTCAATATAAATTATGTGAATGATAATTGTGCAGCTACACAAGCTCTTAAGAGCATATTACAATCATTCAACCATAACATGCACGTCAGATCAAACACTCGAGTTTGTAAATATTCCTCCACTTGTATTGACTATGTATGTACTAACTACGACCTTGAAAAAGTTTCATGTGCAGTTATTTCCTCTGGACTATCTGATCATGAAGCTATAGAATGTTCCATTCTTCAAGATGTTAATGAAAATAATAGATATAAATATGGAAGACTTTATAGCAGTGCAAACTATAATAGGTTCTATGAGAACTGTCTTGAATTTGACTGGGAACGGGTCTTACTTTCAAACGAACCTTTCGTTGCTTTCTATAGCAAACTTTCAGAATTTTTCAGTGTTTCATTTCCTATCCAGAAAATTAAAAAAAGCGTAAAAAACCCTGGATAACATCTGGAACAAAACATCCTCAAGGAATCTACGGTCCCTTAGTTATATAAGAAAATTCACCTTAAATCCAGATTTCCATGCCTATGTTCATAACTACCGTATAATTTACCGAAATGTTCTTAAGCTTGCGAAATCTAAATATTTCCAAAATAGAATTGATTCCGCGAATGATAAAAAGAAAGAGACGTGGTCCATAGTTAATGACCTGCGAGAAAATCCTAAAAAAAGGAACAGTGTAAAAATTGCAATCAGTGCGGATGAGATCAATGAGTTCTACAGTTCAATTGCTCGTAAGCTTAGTGACAACATCATTGTCCCTTACGACCCAAGAGTAGCACTTGAAACTCTTGTCGCATTAACTAATATTTCCTTTCGCAACGGTAAATTTCCTTCATTCTTGAAAAAGTCTGTGATAATTCCCTTGCACAAAGGCGGTAGTTTGGACGTTCCCTCAAATTATCGCCCAATATCCCTCATCCCGACTCTGGCTAAAATAATTGAAAAACTCGTGAAAAAAAGGCTCAATGAATTCCTTACTACTCATAAAATCATCAAAGAAAATCAATTCGGTTTCCAAGCTAAAAAGAACACCCAAGATGCAATTTTCTCCTTCCTGTATGAGGTATATTCTGATATAAATGCCGGAGATGTAGCAGCAGCAGTATTCTGTGACCTCAAAAAAGCTTTTGACTGTGTAGACCACAAGATACTTTTGCGGAAACTGCATCGCTACGGCTGCGAGGGAGTTACTTTGGAATGGTTCGAGTCCTATCTAACTGGGCGCAGTCAAGTAGTAAAAAGCGATACTACTTCAAAATATATTAATATTGAGTATGGAGTGCCACAAGAATCAGTTTTAGGACCTACTCTTTTCCTTGTATACATAAATGATTTACTGAGTTTGCACACTTCTGGAAAAATTACTTTATTTGCAGATGACACCACCATTCTATGGCATAGTAAAACTGTTGACGATTTGAATAATAAGATATTCAGAGACATACATACAATCAAATCTTGATGCGACTCGAATCTCCTTTCATTTAACATAAGAAAAACAAATATAGTAACTTTCAAATGTACTCTTGAAGATATACCTCTCGATAATGAGATGATTGAAAATAAAGATTGCACAAAATTTTCGGGTCTTTTTATTGACAGCAATTTGAAGTTTGAAGCTCACGTCAAACAACTGAAGAATAAAATCTCCTCAGGGTGCTATGCAATGGGAATTATTTCAAGGGAGCTTGGTACTGTCACGGCTATGACCGCATATTATGCATTAATTGAATCTCAATTGAGATATGCTATACCTTTCTGGGGGGTATGTAACTCCAGTCTGCTGGAGTCAGTACTTAAACTGCAAGAGAGAGCCATCAGATATGTGTTCAAACTAGGACCACGCAATTCATGTAAGCAGTTATTTGTAGAAAAAAGATATTGACAGTTGTGGCTCTCTTCGTTATGGAAACTGTCTGTCTTATACATAAACATATTTCAAAATTTGAAAATATTTCATCGTGTCATAATACTCGCCAAAAATAAAAAAATTATTTAAAATTACCCTTGCCTTCCTCATCCCTGGTAAAGGACTCAATTTTCTATAACGGCGTCAAAATGTATAACCACTTCCCGTCTCATTCTAGAGAGAGCCACGATAGTACTGAAAGCTTTAGAAAATATATTAAAAAACTACTCGTGAGCAGACCCTATTATAGTTTGCAAGAATTTTACAATGACAACTTTCACTAAAAAAATGTGAACTGTCTTTTAATTTGTGATTTTATTGCTTTTATTGTATTGTATACTCGATTAGAGCGATGCTTATAACTCGAAAAATTGACAAAATGCTCAAATAACATTTTTCATTTTTTATATCGATATTTTATTCATGTATTTATTTTATTTAATAATATGTATGTGTTTGTATATATGTATATGTATATATACTAAATGTTCAAAGAACAATTTGTATAGGTGTACCTTTATTTTATTTATTTTACATGCTTGTGCGTATATAACCATTATTATTTTGTACTGTTTACCTTTTACTTTGTCAACAAAACTAGATTTTATCGACAATAAAGCATATTTTGATTTGATTTGATTTGAACTGTGAATTCACACCGCCCCAAATGTGTGCTGTCACACCACTTGACAGCCGTACATCTGAATATCTAGTACTAATTGACAATAAAACCGGAACCGTGAGTTTGGCTATAAGCCTAAGTTACATTTTTGGATCCTGCAATTCAGAATAAATCATATACTGAGTTTTTCTCCTTTTTCTCCAATAACAAATTGACATTGATTCAAACTTCCATCTCCAGAGAAGTAAAGAATTAAAGTAGGAGAAATTTATGAAATAATACTATCTATAAAATCGAATGATGTAGGATCTGATGGTATTAGCATCAAAATTATCTTACATTCGATCCCTCACATCTTTCCTTATTCAAACCACATATTCAAATACTGTATCCATGAAAATGTATTTCCTTGAATACGACAACAACCCCACGTTATCCCATTAGCAAACATTGATGATCTCCAAAACTTCAGTGACCTTTGCCCTAACAGCATATTGTGTGCCATTTCGAAAGTATTCAAAAAAATAATCAACAAACAAATTCGAAAGTTTCTCGATGAAAATAAACTTCTGCCAGAATCTCAGAAAGGCTTCAGATATGGTCATAGCTGTACAACAGCCCTTTTCGAAGTAGTTGACGATATACACATAGTGATAGTAATGAGCTATCCATCCTAGTAATAATCGTTTACTCCGAAGAATTCGACAGAATATGCCATCAGCTTCTCATTAATTTGTTGAAATTCCTAGGTTTCTCACTTCGTTCTAGGAAACTTATGAAAAATTATTTGGATAACAGAATACAGGGCACCCGTCTGGATAACGAGTTCTCGAACTCACCTGAAACTCCTGCTGGAGTGCCCCAAGGGTCTATTATTGACCATATATTATTCGTAATCTATACGTTACAGTTTTATAAATGCTCACAACATACCTACTTGAATTCATAGTTATGCTGACGATACACAAATATATAAATAAGTCCCAGAATGTTATCTGCCATCAGCATGTCAGCAAATCAATCCAGACTTGAATTCATTACTCGCCACCCCTGAAGGATATGTTTCTACGGCCAATCTCCATGGAACTGTAGTTATGCTATTTGACCAAACACCATCGAAGAAAAGATGTGAAAGTGATGTTATTAATAATCTTGATAATACGGAATTAATCCTCACAAACCCTTCTAAAACTTGGGCCTCATAATCGACCAATCTCCTAGATTTCCATGACATGTATTCTGGAGCGAGGAGACTGTAACTTGAAAGCCATCTACTGAAACAGATAATTATTGAATGAACAAAGAAATAAAGTATTATGTGAATTTCTAGTTTTATCACATGCTAATTATACAGATAACATAGTTGGCCCTAACATACTTCAATCAGACAAAGGAAGGCTCAAGACCTTGCAAAACTCGTGTCTGAGACTCGTTACAGGGACCATGAGAAGCCAACCTGTGTCTCATCATTTGAGCAATATGGAGACCCGAAGGATATATTGTGCGTGTGTTCTCTTTCATTGAATGATCACTACAAAAATACCCAGTTATCTCCATGATAAGATAAGCTTCAGAACTGATATACAAAACTTGAATCTCAGATTCAAAACACAACTTTTCATCCCACTTCATTATACCTCCTTATATCGTGGCTCCTTCTCTTGCAACGTTACTCGGCAGTATAATCGACTCCCGATTTCAATGATATCACTTCCACACCGAAACCTCAAAATAAAATTGTTATCTGATTTTCTCGTATACAAATTGCCTCAACTATTGAATTGAATTCATCCTACAGATCATTTCTTCTCAATTGTAAACTCACTATCATTTTTGAACTTGATTGTTGTGTATGTTTTAGTTAGGATATGTATGTAGTTCAAAATAAAGAATATTATATTCATTTTGACTGGTTGAATGGAATAGCAGGGTCTGATTACGTTATATATGTGACAAAATCTGAACTTGAATTCTGCCTCACGAGAGATAAATAAATTATTATTTTAATATAACAAAACATGTCCATGTATGTTTACTCCGATCTAACGATTATTATTAGTAGAGTATTGTTGTATATTATCGATCGTTATATTTATACTGACATATTGCATCCATCTCTCTGTTCTCGTGCGATAAGACCCGTTATCAGGATATTGTTGAAGCTCGTTAAGGTCCGGATTGGGGTAGGTGGTATTAAACCATTTAGAATTTTCACAGTGTGTCAGTTGCAGAGATGTGCAAGCTCTGCGTTGAGACTAAGCGAGAGCAATTGTCGCGATAGAAAATCTGTAAATGAATTGTCCTCAAAACAGTTGCAGAGCAACGTTTTCGTTTGAAGGTGAAACAGGCCTGATAAACGGATACTAGTGCTTACCCGAATTATCCGGTTCATGAAGGTGGTTTTGTGAATGTAATTTCTCTAAGTTAATGGAATTCTGATTTTAACGTGAATGTCTCGTAGTACAAATCCTAGCCATTTATACCTACCTCAAGCTGAGTTTGTGCTCAGCTAGGGGCAGGGTCGGGATTGTTGAAACGCTACAATTTTTGCCTAGGCGAAGGGTCGTTGCGACATAGCAAAGTCGGGGTTGTTTATACATGTGAAGCTCTGCGTACCCTTGCAGAGTCTAACGTATGTCGTATACATTTGAAAGTTACAGGGTTGTACTTTGCAAGGTGTTCATTCAATTCACTCAGAGAGAAAAAAACACTTTCTGAACTCCCCTCGTGTAATAGTACCGAAGTAGCTTTCCCTTTCCTAAGCCGCAAAATACCTTGAATCCAATAAGAGACCCGTTTATTTATATCTCGTTTCAGTGGACTGGGTTAGTTTACATTTATATTTTGGTGTCTGATCAGTGATGAGATTAGCAATTATTTGTCGAGAGTGTTACTGTGAACATTTTTTGACAGTTCTAACAACCATTCAAATTTTGTCATTTTGTGTTATATGAAACAATTTGACCCAATCATGTCAACATTACACTGATAATTGCATCCAGTGCAATTATCAATCACTATGACAACACGATTGAGTTTGACAACTTCATTCCAAATAAATTTCAAAATATCACGTTTTGGCAATGCGAATGTTCAAAGTATAAATGCGCTTATCAAAGAAAAAATTGACAGAAATTCAACCTACAGTCACAAATATATTTGGGGAATATTTATGGAATTTTGCTGCGAACGAGAATATGAATTAAATGAACATAGAAGCTTAGAAGAATTGGCGTTGAGAAAGAAAGACGGGACCGAATTTGAAGAAGCAACGGTGAAGACAATGTGTTACGATTCATGCAAACTTTTGCAAGGAAACTACTATAATGACTATAATATTATGATTGACCCGTTTAACAATACAGTATTTAAACGAGCCCAAGATGCCCGCGATGCAATCAGGAAGAAACTACAAGCAGATTCATGCAAACGTAAGTCCAGTTCAGTTCCGTTAAATTTGTCTGAAGTTAATAAAATAATATTGATATGGGATGAAAATACTCCTGGAGGTCTTATGCGTAAATTTTATCATATTGCTGCTGAAGAATTAGCATGGCGAGGAGGAGAGGCAGTTGCTTGTCTGGTGGATTTTTTTCAAATCGAGAAAAATAACGATGACTCTTCAACAAATCCCATTGAATACAATCCGGTGTTCGGTGAAACGTGCCAAGGTGGTTCCAGACGCTATACAAGTAGTAAATGGTTGGTTTCCAATAGTGAAAGACAAAGCTGCCCTGTACGTCTTTTTCATAAACTGATATCAAAACGATATTACCTCACCACGACTGTTCTTGAAACCAAATCGACACTGGAAAAATGAAACTGACAAATGGTACAATAATGTACCTGTTGGAAGAAATACAATAAATGGATGGACTGAATCTGGCTTGAATGTAAAGAACAAAAATATAACGAATCACTCGAATAGATCAACTGCTGTTAGCGAATTGGCAAAAAGTAGTGTAGAATTGGCAAAAAGTGGTCATGAAATTATCTTGTCTATTATCAATGTCCTAGGGATATTATAGTCTAAGAGCCGGTGGGAGATCGACCTTCACCGATCTGATAACTCGATGAGACATATTTTTTATCAAATATAATTTATAAACAAATATGCCTATGATAACTTGCCTATCGAAAAGTGTTCATAGCTATTTTCAATTGAATTAATTTCAATCAATTTTATTCCATCACCTGCACTCTTTTGATAACCGAATGAGTTCCATCTCAACTGATAGTTTTTAATACTCAGAATATGCCTAGGTAGGCTTGCCTACTTATTTCTGTGCATGGCTACCTGGCAAACAGATGTGAACAGGTAAGTCAATATAGGTAACTACACCGATCTGTTAACCAATCGAAATTGATATCCTAGGTAAGATAATTCAATTACAAAACCAATCGTATAGGCTTGCCTTTAAAAAATCGTACTTAAAATATTATTGCCAAGCTATAAAGTCTTAGAATTTTAGCTATTTGATAAGTGCGAGAGAGAAAGTAGAGCGTCCGAGGTCCGTGTGATAGAACAGGACACAACATAGCAGCTGCACGCTACCTGACCGTTGAATGTATCCGAGTGCGCATGCTCGTGTACATGTGAGTGACAGTGACAGCATTTATTTACACTAGACAGTAATTTTGAACTGTAATTTATTATAACTCTAATTTCGATCACAATTTTTGTATTATTTCACACTATATATACTTACAGCTATGAAATAATCAAAAATAAATAATTTAATATATCAATGAATAAAATAAAATAAAAATTCAACAATTGTTTTTTTCATTTCAAAGCTAAATTATAAAATTCAAAAATGATAAAACAATATATAATTTTTATTTAAAATCAAATAAAGAAAGTTTATTCATTATTTAAAATCAAATAAATGCCGTAAAGCGGGAAAGAATAAGTGTTACTTTTAAAATTTCAGTATAATAAATGGAAAAAATCATCAATATAGAAAAATAAAATTTAATACATTTATGTTGGTAAAAGCGTTTATTACAAAGCTATAAAAGAGTTCAAAATTACTGTCGAGTGTAAATAAATGCTGTCACTGTCACTCACATGTACACGAGCATGCGCACTCGGATACATTCAACGGTCAGGTAGCGTGCAGCTGCTATGTTGTGTCCTGTTCTATCACACGGACTTCGGACGCTCTACTTTCTCTCTCGTACCTATCAAATAGCTAAAATTCTAAAACTTTATAGTTTGGCAATAATATTTTATGTACGATTTTTTGCAGGCAAGCCTATACGATTGGTTTTGCAATTAAATTATCTTACCTATGATATCAATTTCGATTGGTTAACAGATCGGTGTAGTTACCTATATTGACTTACCTGTTCACATCTGCTTGCCAGGTAGCCATGCAAAGAAATAAGTAGGCAAGCCTACCTAAGCATATTCTGTGTGTTAAAAACTATCAGTTGAGGTGAAACTCATTCGGTTATCAAAAGAGTGAAGGTGATGAAAGAAAATTGATTAAAATTAATTCAATTAAAAATAGCTATGAACACTTTTCGATAGGCAAGTTATCATGGGCATATTTGTTCATAAATTATATTTGATAAAAAATATGTCTCATCGAGTTATCAGATCGGTGAAGGTCGACCTCCCATGGTTTCCTCTACTATTACTACTGATAACCAAGATCTGCCCCATGGTTTGTATATATTTTGTTTGGTTGGGTTGATTGAAGTTGCCAGACCGTTTTTCATTTAAAAATACTATAAGGGCTGTGAAACATTGAAAGTGATAAAGAATCTGAATAAAACTGATAATTGAGTCGCACAACGAAATTTCTGTACAACCACCATTTTCAGGTACACACAGTGTAAAGTAAAAAAAATCGGACACAATGTATCAAGGTAGTGTGAGGACAGTTCGCTCTGCCTATCAGGTAGTGTTAGCTAATAATAGCAACCGGTGCCCAGTACCAACCTCTGCAATTAGAGCCTACAGTCAGTTGGAGATCTCAACAAGTGTTGTACACAGAATACTATATGTTTCCAAAGTAGTAAAAAAGTTATCTTGTTTGGATTCCCAATAACTGTGACATACTCGCTCCTGAATTTTATCACGAATGTGGTACATATGCCAGGGATATTTGAAATATAATACTCATAACCGTTTCAAAATATTAGAGAGAGCGTTATTCTTGTAGTTCTTGATGAAGCTTGAATGTCTTCAATCGATATAGTATATCCATTGTTAGTTGGATGAGGGTGGGGTTTATTATCTACCCCTGATAAAACATAATAGGATTTGCGCTATTATCGAAAATGCCGACCATAGGCGAAAATATATTCTTCCACTTCAAATGTAACTTTGCCTATTTTTGTTTGAAAATTTCAGTAAACCATCTGGAAAAGGAGTTTATTAAAGGATTTAGAAGAAATTTTCACTCATAACATTTTTTGGTCGGTCTATTGCGTGATAATAAGAAACTTTGTATTTAGGTGAACATATTGTAACCGTTTTTTGATATCACCCTGGGCTCAGAAGGTATATTCAGGATAGTTGGATAATTTCTTGGATATTGAGTCCAAGATGGGCACGACTCTACTGAACTCATCAACTTTTTAAAATTTTCGATTTTTTCATTTTCTTTCTACGAGATATTCTCAAGATTCCTTTTGTGTTGATGATCAATTTCGTCTGCCCAAATCTGTTCAAACATTTGTTTAATTGTTTTTCATGGAGAGTGTTGGATTTGTGGGAAAATTTTGGATTTCCGCTTTTACATTTTATATGAAAAATTAAATTTATAGTTCGAGGAAACTCTTCCAGATATGGAATTAATTTATTTTGTTTCTTATTGAAGTTTTCTACCGGAGCAAATGTCTTACATTTGGAATATTCCACAATTCCAACGTAAATTTTCATCAAATCCAACGCCTTACCGCAGTTTCACATTCAATATTGAATTATGAAACAGTCCGTTGAAATGGTTTCTTAGCCGTGAAACCGAGGTATGGCTTCATATTTAGGAGATCTTTCCGTTTAGTGGAAACCCCTTTTCAATGAATTGTGTAAACATTCCAATTTCGAGGGCCAAAACGTAGTACCTCGTATGCGACAAACTGGTAATGTTACAGGAGCCACAAAAAACGATTTAAAACTTATTAACCAACTCTTTTAGAATGAAAATCTGAAGATTAAATAAAAAGCATTTACTATACACGTACGTGATACAAAATTATTACTTTTTTCTTTTTTCATAAATCTCATGCTACTTACGTGGTGCTGCCTCTAATTTTGTGCCACTTACGTGCTCATGTTGTTGGACTAAATCAACTTTTAATAGCTATAAACGGATTAGTAGGATTATAGTAATGAAAAAACAAATATAAGAACATAACATTTATGAAAATTAACAAAAAACTGTTGTTAAAACTAAAGTAATACTATTGAGGTGACAACTGAAGGTATCTTCATTTTTTATTTATAAATATGGCAATTGTTCATAAAAAGACCAGCAATCTTTTGGGATAACCATTTTTATTTCTTGTAGGTGGTCATATTTTTTTTTAGAAATTGGTAGTTTTGAAGAATAAAATTTCGGAAATGTCACTGTTTTTAAATCAATTGTTGTATTTGGACGTATCGGCAAATCTTGGAAACTTATTTGGTTGAAGTTTAATTTATATTGAATCTTATTTTTAGAATATTGCAAAACTCGCAGATCTGTTACTGTGGGGTCACCAGTCTTTTTTTCAGGTCTTATGGAGCTGTACTTCAGTAGAGACTTATCGCCGTAGTTAAAAAAAAATCAAAATCCATATTTTTGACAACATAGGGATCTTTTAATCTTGCATCTTTCGTCGTTCGGAAAAAATCACTTGGTAGATGAATTTCCTTATTTTTTAGCCTTGTTTCTATAGTACTGTGTACCGAGTTACACTCCACTTGCGTGTGACCCTTTTCGGGAAATTTTTGCGTTATCACTACTCGGTATTTATCCACGAGAAAAAGTAATGCATTTGCCATGTTACAGTTACGGTTTTGGGCTGTACAACCATCGGAATACATAATAATAGGAGTCTTATCTTCTTTTTTCAAGAAGTGTTCTTCTGAGTAGTCCACTACAAATGAAGCAAATGTTCCACTTTGGCCATCTGCCTCAGTTTCATTGTACCAGTAGCACGTGGCCTGATTATTTCTCGAATTGTACATCTTGAAATTGTGGCAACACAATTTGGTTTCATAATATAATGATCTCGCCTCAATTTGTGGGGCCAATTCAACAGCTTGAACGTTCATGGTTATGACGTGACCTTCCCCTTCAATGGCTTTTTCTTTGTCCGCAGCTTTTTCGTCTCTTGCCAAATTTTTCTTCTCAATGTGTTTGTTGTACTCTTCTTCACTCAAATTATTATTATTGTACTTGAAGCAAGTATCGCACTGATCTTTGCGAGGATAAAATAATGCAATATTCATTTGGTTTGACAAATGAGTTATAGTTGCAATTGACAAGGGACTTTTATTATTCTCCTGGCACTTAGCCTCATAAACTCGATAGAGGTGCGCATAAGATTGAAAGCACTGTTCGAGGTACATTTTCTTAGTGTCCTTCCTGAAATAATGTGATGGTAGCTTGTGCAAGTTTTCCAAGAATTCTCTAAGAAACTGTCTTGATTCTTCATGAATATCTTTCCGTTTCTGTCTTTCTGAAACATCATTTTTGGAACTATTGCTCATACCATTGATAGTTTCAGATGCCCAGTTCCTAACTGACCATTCTCCAAAGCAAAGAGTATTCAGATACATCTTTTTGCAAACACGTATTGCTTTGTTATTAACATTCACTCCATATTGCGAAGTTCCAGTACGGCGTGATGTCTCATTACTTATTCTTGGTCTTTTTGGACTAATACCTTCTACAGAATTAGTCACATACTCAGATTCTTTGGTCCCAGTTCAGTTCTGTCCAAAATTGGTTGAAAATCGTCTGTCTACTTGTTTCACTCAAGGCTGAACAACTCAGCGTCTTTGATTTACTATTACAGTCACATCGGTTTCCTAATTTTCTGTCTGGTCGGTTTTTGTTCTGAAATGTATTTTTCTGTGCGCGTGGTTTAGTCAATCCTAAATATTCTCCACCTTGCATTCTCAGCTGTTTAATAACAGTACGTTTATTGATGCCTTTAATTTTTTTTAGCTTGTTTTGTTTTTCAGTGGACTCAATAGTATTATTCAGTTTTGCATTTTCATCTACATCATTAAATCCACTATCATCTTGATTGTCAGTAAAAACAACAGTTTGGCCACTTTCTTCATTTTCTTCTGATGAATACCACTCACTGTCGAAGTGTTCATTTTCTGACGTCGTTTCAGCCAAAAATCTGGATCCTCCTCCATTGAGCTTAAGAGTGTTGTATCATTTTTGGAGCAAAAGGAAGTCGATACATTAGGGTCTGTAAGTTCGTTAGTTATATTATTGAAACCATAGCCTCGATGGAGCACAATCTCCCCAAAAGTATTATTATCACCCAAATGTTTCACCCTGGGAATATTCAATAAATCTTCATTATCAAGCAAAATTCCAGCCTGGTCGATAAGCTAACTGAAATCTTCTGGACTAAGTTCATTATTCAGTATAATATGATCCAAAGAATTACTGTTGTTTTGAGTGATATCATTTATTGGACTAATGTTCTCTTTATTACACTTACACATGCCTCCCTTGCTGATTCCATAATTTTTTTGGTTCTGGACGCCATGGTGCAGAGAAATAATAGCCAATTCAAGCACAACCCAAGTGTAATACCTATGTAACTAAGTGTACACTGTTTTGAATCATAAACGCAGTAGCTCGTAAGTGACAACCTAAAATAAAATAAGATTCTTCAATTATGACTGATTCTAAATTGCATTAAATGTTGCCAACATGGATTTACAACTAATACTGAATAAAACAACTATTATAAATATTCATATTAAATTATATGTTTACCTTGAATACTAGATGCTCAACGTGGTTGTGCTCATAGCTGACAGCATTGCAATGGCTGACTATGTACTATACGAGCTACTGTGTTTAAAATTTTGCAATTTCAGTTACGAGAACTGTTTATTGGTAATAACAGATTTCTATTCAGATTATCAAGAATGGTCTTTTCAGCGATGGATGCAGCCAGCAATTTCAAAATTAATGGTATTAATATCTCATTTTCGACAATATTATTACATACGAGGTACTGCGTTTTGACCCTCGATTTGCTCGAGTTGAAAAACAAAATGGGATACTTTTGCAACCAAACGCATGTGTGATTTTCACATCTGAGAAACCTTTTTCTAAATTAAAATTTCATTTGTCACAGAAAATCAAATTTTAGAAATAATTTGATGTGAATTGATTGGGTAATTTTTTTTCTAGTTTCAAATATAAGAATATCATATTTTTATTAACTTATTGTTACTCATGTTCATGTGAATCACTGATTTGTAATGAGTTCGGATTTATCAAAAATGGCTCCGATAAACACTCCGCAGTCACTTTTTCTCGTGAAGAAAACTGGGTTTTTCCACCGTGCCATTTTTTCTTCTTCGTCACAATTATCATATTTGAACATTAAGAAACAGTTATCCGAACTTTTGTTACATCTTTGGGAATATACGAGATATCAATCGAAAATCACATCAAATAGCAAGCAAAAGGCATTCACTTCTACTGTTTAATATTCGGTGAAACATTCAAAAAATAATCATTATTTTGGTTAGGAAAAACTCAAAGTCATCTCCAAAAGTATAAAGTTGTTCATTTTGATTCAAACATATTTCTGGAATATCTTTTCCCATCTAACATGTCTAAAGACCCTGGTGCTTGCACTTAGACCTATAGAAAATTGGGATCGACTTGGCGACACTTGGCCTACTTGATAATAGAGATTACTAGCGTGTCAGATGGCGCCAATTTCGTTTCAGTTTCAATTCAGTAACAGGGTATATTTATTTCCTCAGATTTATTTTTGAGGCGAACTGTTCGCGGGTTCTAATTCTAGCTTTGGTATTGGTTGAAAAGAGACATCTGTCAAACTTCACAAATAGCAAAGCTAGAATCAGAAACCTCCGAACATTGGGCAAAGAAAGCACTGTCTTGTTGTTTTTCGTATTTCGTACCATTTGACTTTGAGGTTAGCTGCATTTTGACAGACGGAGAATTGAAAATGAAATTGTCAGTAAATTACAGAAAATATAAAA
This sequence comes from Gonioctena quinquepunctata, assembly GCA_018342105.1. Classification (NCBI taxonomy): domain Eukaryota; kingdom Metazoa; phylum Arthropoda; class Insecta; order Coleoptera; family Chrysomelidae; genus Gonioctena; species Gonioctena quinquepunctata. The sequence continues at coordinate 50,899 of JAFIRS010004843.1, forward strand.
TCAATGCATATAATATCATTATTAGTCAATTCGTCAAGATTTGTACTTGCTTTTGGTACTAAAAACAGGCGAAAATACGAATCTGCGGCTTAATACTGTCCACACAAAATACAAATGTGGCCCATTCTACAAAATGTATCCTTATACACTACACTACCTGAAAATAAACAATTCCTCACGCACTAATGAACTGATGAACGAGTGATTTTTCAGAGAACAAACTCAGGAATAAGCTAAGCAAGATTTGAAATCAAAGAGAAAACCATAAATACCGACAAAACACTGAAACTAAAAATAATTCCGTATAAGATGCTGCAGATGTCAGAAATTAAGTTGTGACATTAAGCGAGAATATGGACAAACATTTTTGGACGGCGCCATCTACCACAGAGAGAGAAGCTCTGTTGAAGTAACAGGTGGTGTCCCCTCGAAAATCTAAACAATAAAATGAAGAAGGGAAGGACATTATAAATTCTGTGATGTGAAACTTAACAACAGAAATGTTTTGGATCACAAAAGATTATTTAAATGAACTTTTTCTTCATTTGAATAATCTTTTCTGATCCAAAAACTTTTTGTTGGTAAGTCCTTCATGTTGTTTCGCATCACAGAATTCATAATGTCCTTCCCTTTTTATCATTTTAGTATTGCACAATTCACTGAAGATGGGAATATATATTCCAGAAACATGTTTGAATTGAAATAAACAACTTAATACTTGTGGAGATGACTTTGAGTTTTTCCTTCATTCAAGAATAATAATTATTTAAATTAATCTAAGCAAGAATCCTGACTTTTTAATCGATATTGAAGAACTCCAAACTTTCTAGAAGGTCGGGTCTACAAGCTTTCTTTTTTACATATAATATTTCAAACTTGTAAACAAAATCAATTTGTAATTTTGAACCTATGTGGCCCATTAAATTATTAATGATTATTATCTAATACTTTCATTGGCTGCTGTACAAATTCAAAGCAGATTTGCTGGAGCCAGAAATTTTATGTGGATGATACTTTCGTCTACCGCATACAATTTTCCTTGCAGTTGTTCACCATACAGGGCTGCCTCAGCCCAGACACACACCACGCCACTGTTCTACTAATAGATTCCATTATCTATACCCCAAACCCAATGAAGTATAATATGTAGTGGTTTATGGTGATTTATGCTATGAGCGGTCAGTGAAGTTATCTGTTGATTCTTACGCGGGAATAGTTTTCAATAAATTTGGTCTACTATATACTTAATACCGGAATTTAGATTTTTTCCGGTTTTCTTCATAATTCTACATTATAATATGTTCTATTTTGAACGAACCCTATATTTTGAGTCAAAGATGAATTAATCAACTGAGAATGGATATACTATACATTGCAAATCACAAAACATGAAAAACAAAATCAATTTATATTCCCATGAACCTGAAAAATATCATCCAAGAACTGCAAGGAGAAGAAATGCTCACGATTTCAATAAATTCCACCAAATTTCAATATGTGTGTTACTGAGGGAATCGATTCCAGTGAACCCTCAGTACAAATATTACAGCAACCTCGAACAAGATCCCCGAGGACATGTTGATTCCAAAAATGAGCACTTCTAGGTGACAGTTCGATACTTCCCACCGATGAACGTGACTCGGTTGATAACCAATAAAAGTGCACAGAAAGGAAAACATGCAATGACATAAGACACGAAACGCTTTGGCAAATTCACTGGAACTTTAGCGTAAAGACTTTATTTCCAGACTGCGGAAAGAAAATATTTCGTGCAACTAATCTTCGAGCCAGCGATGGATTCAGTTGTGTTATATTATAACTTATGTGAGGTTGGAGTTGTTACAGATGTTTATCATTGGAATGGCGGCCACATTTAATGGATACCACTAAAGTTTTTACGATTCTGAACAAAATGAATTTCAGTAGTGTCCTTTTGTGGGGTGAACTCTGAGACTGCATGTCTGAAGAAATATCGATGCCTGAAAAAGTTTTTCTTGATGGATTTGGAGAATATTATTTTTTCCGCTTTGAACTGTTTGAAGCATATCGAATATGATGGAAAGTTGGAATCGATTTGAAAATGAGAGGAGAAAATCAATTCTTATAGGCTCAATATCTTTCTATCTATATATGTGGAAAGCGGCCAATTTCAAGTCGAAAGTTGTGTGGAATGAATGTCCAATTTGGAGTAAACAACTAAAAAAAACCGACGGCGTGGCCAGTCGGAAAAGTAGATTCCAGAATTTAATTATTGCTTCTGAAAAAGCCATCAATGAAGCAAACGAATCATGTGTCAGAAAAAATAGGACATTTATCCACTGGAAAACACAAACAGCATTTCTATTTTTCTATAAATCTCAAACCCTACAATGCAAAAATGGAGAAGGGTTCAAATCTCTTTGAACGCTTTCAAAATTTCTATATAATCTGGCTCAAATGAAATAAAAAATTGTGTAAACCTTAAACAAAAAATGGTGAAGCATCCAAATCTCCCTAAATTCTTCTTAATATTTCTATGATATCTGATTAAAATCAAAAGAAAGGAGTTTAACCAGCACTCAAGGATATAGATAGTACTCCCTTGGGTTTCAATCCTAATATCACTTGGAAAAATAGTATCTAATTTTCAACTTTGAAATAAAAAAATGTCAAAATACAATGATGTTCTTTTAAAGAAAGCTTCGTGGTTGGTTATCTGTTGGGTTTTGGGAGTTTGGAGAACGGATTTGAAGATGGTGGGTCGACCTGCAAGTTTGGGTGTTATCACAACCATTTTGAAGAAGAGCAGTTTTGAGTTTGTTAAACTCTTGCGGTGTGTTGTGATTATCAATGAGTTGAATTGTTCTATGAATGAGAGAGTTTGAGACGAAGTTGGTTTGGGGTGGATGATGATGAGAGCTGGCGTATAGATACCGGTCAGTGTGTGTTGGTTTTCCGTATACTGTGTGAGTGAAGGTGTGGTTAATTTTTGTGATCAGGAAAGGAAATGAGTTATTGGTTGTGGTTTCCATTGTGAATTCAATGTTGGAGTGGATGATGTTTGATTGATCTAGGAATCTATGTCCGGAGTCATGGGGCCATATAACAAATATGACGTCAACGTATATGAACCAACAAGTGGGTTTGTGGTCAAATGTCGATGAGGCCTTTGTCTCAAATACCTTTATGGAGCAAAGAAAGGGAAGATCTCATTGGTTTTTTAATATGTGCCTGGAAAAGGAAGTATGTGCTGTTCATATAATGATCGATGAGGATTGGGGTATCTTTGGGTATATTATGTTTGGATTTGAGGATGTCTAGTGTGTCTACCAGAGGGGTGTTGATAAAGAAGGATACCATACCAACGCCGAAGAGGATATCAGTGCTTTGGATTTTTTGTGTTTCAAGGAGTTCCATAAAGTGATATGAGTTGCGTTCATATGAAGTATCTTTTGCTGGAGGCTGAAGAGTGCTTGCTGGATGTTTTGCAAGTTTGTAAGTTGATGAACCGAAAGTGCTGACAATTGGACGGAGGGGGATGTTTTGTTTGTGTATTTTCGGAAGGCCATGGAAACGAAGGTGCGTGAGGATTTTGTTCTAGGAATGGTGAATTTTTTAGATCTTGCTGATAGTTTGGAATTGTTGATATCAAGACTAAAACACTCATTAAAAACTCCAAACCATCGCCAAAAACTGAGAAATTGATCATTCCTAGAGAAAAATATCCCCATGCACCCCTCGTACTCAGGGCCTTCCAAAAATACACAAACCAAACATCTCCCTCCGTCTATTTGTCAGCGCTATCGATTCACCAATTCACAAACTTGCAAAACATCTATCCAGCACCCCTCAGCCTCTAGCCGAAAAAGCTCCATCACATGTACGCAACTAATACCACTCTATAGAACTCTTTAATATACATAGAATCAGAAGCACCAATATCCTCGTCAGTTTGCCCCCCATTTACTGACATGCCTCCCGCAGACACACTAGACACCCTCAAATCCAAACATGATATACCCAAAGATACCCTTACCCTTATCGATCATTGTATGAACAGCACATACTTCCTTTTACAGAGTAGATATTAGAAACAAATGAAGGGTGCACCAGTGTGATCTCTCCTTTATCTTGCAAATATATACGTGGAGGAATTCGAAACTAATGCCTTAGCGTTATTTGTCGACAAACCCACTTGTTTGCCCCATGGCTCTGAAATCCTAGATGGATTCCTAGATCTTTGAGACATCGTCTACTCTAACATAAAATTGAAAATGGAAACCGAAACCAATAATTCGCCCCTATTTCTATATGTCCTCATCACAAAAGCTAATGACTCTTTCACTTCACAGTATACGACCAATACACAATAACCAGTATCTACACGATAGCTCTCGTCATCATTCAGCTCAAACCAACTCAGTCTTCAAGTCTCTCATTCACAGATCAATTGAACTCATCAATAATCACAACAGACCGCAAGAGTTGAACAAACTGAGAACCGTTCTCCTTCAAAACAGTTATAATAACACAAAGCTTTCCTTTTCTATATCAAAGGTGTCACAAAATTGTCAGAATCTTAGAGAAACGCGACATTAAAATAATTTTCACGGTGATTGATAAAATCTCTGATTTTCTGAGGTCTCTCCTAAAGATAGCTATCGAGTCCCAAGGAATATACGTAATACTATGCTCCGAAAGTCCTGGAACATACAAAGGAAAAACTTACAGGCCAAGTTTACCAACATCAAATTACTGTGCGAAACTTGGACTCTTCTTCGGCACTCTCCATGAAACAGCTGTTGGCGGATGGTGGGCTCTCTTGGATTCGTAACAAATTTCTTTTTCTCTCGTTATTTGTTTTGCGTTACTCGGAACGCACTAGAAGTACGACTATTGGTGTCGTGGGTTGGCCTATGCTGACATCTGTTGGTGACCTATTGATGTGCACGAAATTTCGTGTCATCAAAATTCCACGAGAACAGGTCTAACCTTCTGCACACAGATTATAGAGATCACTATCTATAATTTGATGCTGGTATTCTTGGGTTCTGGGGACCATGATCGGTGAATATACAGAGGGCCACTTTTTTAATGGGATTGTATTGGTAACTTTTAAACCATAAGAGTTAGAAGGTCCGTCAAATGGGAAAAAAGTTGCATTTATAGAAGCATTGTCAAGCAGTTCAAACAAATCGAGATTATCAGGGCCGGTTATTGAGATATCATTAGAAAAGTAAATTCTGTCATTTTGATTTTTCTTTTTTTACCACTTTATTTCGAATATTATCAGGAAATGTCACAGTAGATTTTCATTCGACAGTGAATTATCCTCAATTTGACATAATCAGATTTCGTATCCAACGTTTCGTACGCTCTGGGCCACCCTCAACCTCATTTTTTTCAATACGGACTTGCATATTTTATGACACTTTTCGAAATAACTTTTAACGCTGAATTCAACGATATATCATACAATGTCATTCAAAGTTGATTTTCAGGTGATTTTGACCCTTATCCAAATTTCTTTGGGTCGGATCTGTATTACATTTAGGTACCTTTAGTTTAATTAACAACATGCAATACATTTCGATAAGAAAATCAACTTACTCATCTTCAACTGAATGGAACGTAACAGAATCAAAGCAAGAAACAAGTAATAATTATTTAAAAATTTCAAGAGGTGAAAAACCTAATTCATAATAATTAAACGAAACTATCATTTAATGAAAGAAAAATCAAATGATTATTCGAAAGTAAATGATGAACATTGATGAAGTAAGTGTTCGAAATGTCCATCATTTTGTAAAATGCACTTTGCGGTTCTGGAACCCATACTTCTTATACATTTGCTTATTTCGTCTCCTTGAATACCTTCCAATACATTCTCAATCTTCTCGCGAGAAATCATTATTGTTGGATTTGTCATTTGTTCCGTTGAAACAAATAACAGAATCGAACTTTATTTTGAGATCATCGTCTCTTGACTATTTTATTAACAGCAGTTTTTGATAAATTGCATTCACTGGCCACAGTTCTCGATTTTTTTTCTGGGTTCAATTGAATTTGGGTCAGAACATTGATATCGTTGAGGGACTTGTTTTTTTTTACATACACACAACTCTAGGTTTATTGAATGTATTATTTTCAAGTAGTAGGCCGTGGATAAAAAAGAACATAACAAGAAATGTCATATTATTTGTCACTTCGTTTATTATTGTGTCACAAGAACTTGTCATTGAATACTTTTCTGAGTAATTTCAATTAAATGTATTCGATATGGTAAGATACACAAATGAAGAGAAGAGAGATATGTACCAAGTGTACATAAAACTAGATAGAAATTCGTTCAAAGCACAACAAAGGTATGGTGAATTATATCCTGAAAGAACAACACCAAATATTAAAATGTTTCGACGTTTATCTACAATGTTACTTGCACATAATTCATTCATCAAACCGACGAAACGAGCTTATCAATGACATCAATGTTCTGGCCTTAATTCGAATGAATCCAGGAATAGGATCGAGAACTATGGCCAGTGAATGCAATTTATCAAAAAGTGCTGTTAATAAAATACTCAAGAGACACAAATACCATGACTATAAATACCAAGCCGTGCAAAAACTATATCGCAATTATCCTGAGAGAAGGTTGCAATTCTGTAATTGGTTTCAACGGAAGGTGCGGAATAACAACAATTTTGCGCACAATATCATTTGGGGAGACGAAACGACATTCACAAATTCTGGCATGTTCAATCGAAGGAACAAACATTTTTATGCCACAGAAAATCCTCACTTAATTCATGGAGTTAGACATCAATATCGGTTTTCTTTGAACATATGGTGCGGTTTGTTGAATAATAAATAACTAGGACCCTATTTTATTGACGGCAACCTAACCGGAGCAAAATATGTAGAAATTATAGCAGAAATGTTGGATGATCTTCCTATACGGTATCGGCGTAATAGTTGATGGTTTCAACAAAACGGATGTGGTCCACACAACTCAAGAATAGTCACAGACTATCTAAATCGAACTTTTCCCGATTCATGGATTGGAACAAGAGGTCCAGTAGCATGGCCTGCCAGATCTCCGGATTTGAATCCGCTGGATTTTTATTTGTGAGGATATCTCAGAAATAAAATTTATGATACTACGAACCCGACAATATAGATTCTTCGCGAGAAGATTGAGAATGTATTGGAAGGTATTCAAGGAGACGAAATAAGCAAATGTATAAGAAGTATGGGTTCCAGAACCGCAAAGTGCATTTTACAAAATGATGGACATTTCGAACACTTACTTCATTAATGTTCATCATTTACTTTCGAATAATCATTTGATTTTTCTTTCATTAAATGATAGTTTCGTTTAATTATTATGAATTAGGTTTTTCACCTCTTGAAATTTTTAAATGATTATTACTTGTTTCTTGCTTTGATTCTGTTACGTTCCATTCAGTTGAAGATGAGTAAGTTGATTTTCTTATCGAAATGTATTGCATGTTGTTAATTAAACTAAAGGTACCTAAATGTAATATAGATCCGACCCAAAGAAATTTGGATTAGGGTCAAAATCACCTGAAAATCAACTTTGAATGACATTGTATGATATATCGTTGAATTCAGCGTTAAAAGTTATTTCGAAAAGTGTCATAAAATATGCAGGTCCGTATTGAAAAAAATGAGGTTGCGGGTGGCCCAGAGCGTACGAAACGTTGGATACGAAATCTGATTATGTCAAATTGAGGATAATTTACTGTCGAATAAAAATCTCCCGTGACATTTTTTGATAATAATCGAAATAAAGTGGGAAAAAAAGAAAAATCCAAATGACAGAATTTACTTTTCTAATGATATCTCCATAACCGGCCCCGATAATCTCGATTTGTTTGAACTGCTTGACAATGCTTCTATGAATGCAACTTTTTCTCCATTTGACCGACCTTCTAACTCTTATGGTTTAAAAGTTACCAATACAATCCCATTAAAAAAGTGGCCACTCTGTATATCAGTATTCATTGAAAGTATTATTGTGAAGACGAAACCCATATGTAGTATTTCTATTGAAATTTTCCTGAAAGTTATATGAAATATTAGATATATTGAGGATAATCTAACCCTGTAACTTCACCTGATTTATTTACTCGGCACAATGAAGATCGGGCTGCTCTAAACCAATTGATTCCTGTTGATATGACTAAACAAAAATTTAGTGTGACGCGAATATGCTGTTACTGAATATTTCGAAAACTAACCTGATCACTTTCAAGTGAGATTTATATTGAATACCATTAGGATCTCAGCTGATTACTTATGAAACTGTTTCAAAATTCCTTGGAATACACATTCATATCAGTTTTTAGTTTGAGTCGCATGTAATGGCCCTCAAAAAAAAAATTCAGGTTGTTATGTAATGAATGTTATCTTCCGTGTAATTCCAGCCTCACGAATTGCCTGCTATATATGGGCACCGGTGCCGGTGCCTGGTCAGCAATATGTGAAAAAGGTAATCTGTCAAGACCAACAGGGACCACCCCTTCGCCCCATCAGAAGAACAAGCTGGTGGTTGAAGGTCCCCATGTGAAGGCCACAATTCATTTTCTCCTCCCATCCCACAAGAAGATGAGCAACAAGAAGAAATTGTTTTTAATTGAACAGTGTGACAATTTGAAAACTTACAATAGGCTATATATCCCAAACAAAAAATGATATGAAAATGCAATCGTTTGTAGGATAGGAAGGAAGAAAGAACTAAAATGACATTAAAGAGAACTCACCCCCATCAACCCCTTACACCTACCCCAACAAAAAAGTTTAAATAGCAAACCCCTACTTGTGAAAAGCCTATAAAAATGCTATTCAATGGTATTAATTTGTACAGGTTGAATCAATAATTACCTCATAAGAAAAATTTAATGGAGTTTTTGATGAACTACAATTTTTTTTAAATGTCAAGTGGTTTCCGTTGTTTTGTAAACAACAATACAGCAGATTTTCAAGTTCTGCACGAACTTTGGCAATTTCCCAAGTGACGCGGGTTGAGTTTGATAAACAACTGTCTTGAGGTTACCCCATAGAAAAAAATCAAATGGCGTTAAGTCTGGTGACCTGGGTGGCCAGCATATCCAGATCAATTTCGCCATTCAAATTGCCGGTATACAAAGAGGGCCAATTGAAGCATCGCCTAATATCCCTGCCCAAACATGAAGTATTTCTGGATATTGAGTGTGACCTTCTCCAAATAGATGCGGGTTTGCATTACTCCAGTACCGACAGTTTTGTTCATTTAAATACCATTCAGCATAAAAGTACATTCATCACTGAAACAAATATTTCTCAATAGTCTAGGTTCAGCGCGAATACTTCCAGTCATGTGTTCACAAAACTGAATTCGTCGGTCTAGATCATCATCGCCTGGATCTTGAAAAATTTGCATTTTCTACAGGTAAAACTTATGAAATTCTGTCATTGCAGATACTTGACGTGTTGATGCAGTAGTATCTTTCGCAAATTGTCCGAGGACCTCAATTTGGCTTACTTCATTCAGTAATCTTGGGGGGCTTCGCTTTTTCATTTTGCACTGATCCCGTTTCTCTAAACTTTTCAAGTAAATCGCGGATGTACACGTGACTTACATTCCTGTCCCGATGCCTCTCATTGAATATTTGAGCTGTTCGTAAATAACACTGGTTCTGGGAGCCAAATATGAAAATTATCTCCACACGTTCAGGTATACCGTAAACCATCATGACAACTACAGCCGAATGACAGTACCGATCGTACGAATGATGAACACGAATGACATCTGAATGTCTCAAATGAACAAAAAAATTATGGACTGCCACAGAACCCAAAAAAGGCAAATTAAAGTTTTTAGTCAACAACAAAAAGTACCGACGGACACTTTTCATTGAAAATGAAGTTTTATTGGCCTTTAGAGCTTTTTAACATTGTATCACAAGTAGGGATATGTTTGTCTTGAAAATTGTTAAATAATAATTTGGTTAGCATTGATACACCCTGTACAATTATTATAAATGCCATTGGATAGCATTGTTTATAGGCTTTCCAATGATGTATCCCAAGTAGGGGTTTGCTATTCAAACTTTTTTAGTTGGGGTAGGTGTGGCCTAGGGGGATGATGGGGGTGAGTTCTCTATTATGTCATTTTTGTTCCCCCTTCCCATCCTACAAACGATTCGGATCATTATTTTATATCATCTTTTGTTTGTGATATATAGCCTATTGTATGTTTTCAAATTGTCACACTGTATATATTAGTTAAGTTTTTAAAAATTGATGTGTAAATAGTTAATGATTATTGAATTGGTGGATGGGTAACCACCTGACAAAGAAGGTGCGCGTTGAAATGCCGCAACATCTGTAGCGTAGTAGCATATACGCAGCTGCAGGCATCTTATCAATGAGCAAGAAATAAGACGATAGATATGCCGTCCTTCAGAGGGGACGTTAAGATGACGGTCACGAATTCATAGATATCGAGCTCTTTGAAGAACCCTTCCTCTTCAACAACAGAGGATTCGGCAAAATTTCCGGCTGGGGGGAGTGTGCTCACCAGCGTCGGCTGCAGAAATAGGACTACGTTATATAAAGCACAAGGAGTTTCGGAATCCCGGGCCTTGAATAGATGAAGGGTAATGTACAATAGACCTTACAGGTCGAGGTACGGAGAGGCTGAAGAGCCATATTGACCCCCCTACAATCTACAATTTACATCTAAATAAAGCAATAACAAAAACTGCCTGCTACCCGTTTGTTGAGTCCTACTGTAGGTATGGAATTCCATTCTGAGGTACTTGAAGCCAGGTTTCATTGCAAAGTGTGTTCGTGTTACAGAAAGGAGCTCTGAGATTTATATTCAAAATTGATATTCGAGAATCATAAAGGCCGATATTTTCTGAATAAAAGATATCGACCTTGATAGAAATTTTATACAAGAGACGGTACACACCGTGCTGCATTAATACAGAGAAAGGTTCATGGAATCCAATCAAGAAAGAAACACTCGTCAGGAGAAAAAACTTTCTCTTTCATTTCTTACTTCATCCCTGGCGAGCCAATCTTTGATTTACAAAAGTAAACAAATATAGAATCATTTACCAAGTAAATAATAGATATTATTGATATGAAGCAATTCGGAAGATATGTTAAGAAACTTTCATTGTCTGTGAAATGTAAAAAGTCAAATATTATTTCAATTCGAAATGCATGTTGTTGATCACCATATTCTTGTACATATTCGTGTACTTTTATATTCTGATATTTTTGTCCTACGGTCTTGGTTTTATCTAGACTTCAATAACTCCAACTATTTTATTCATAGTTGACGTGTCCGTTTATACAAAATTGATTAGTCCCTTAGTATTAATTTTTTCAAACTGTTTTCAAGATGCATGCCACATGACATCAATGTGTCATTTGGTAAGGTTCAAGACTTCGTCCACAAAATGGTATCATTTAAGACACTGAAGCATATCTATCTACGGAGTTTTTTGTTGAAAAGGTATTTTCATTTTTTATCTTGATGTTATCGAATCACCTATGTATACAGTGACCGGCAGAAAGTACGCATCATATGGGAAATTCTTTTATTAATAAATTTTGACGAATATCGATATGTGCAATCGCTTCTGCACCAAAAGACGTTGTACAGTGCCGTTCGTCTTTTCGTGTTTGGAGGGAAATTTAAAAAAATTAAAAATTATGTTTCAAAACACACTTAGTTGGGAAAATATCGAAAAATGTTATTCGAAAAAGTTGTTCAGAACGTTATTTTATAGCTATGTCCAAGTTTTGAAAGAAATCTGAGATAAAAAAATAAAAATCAATTTTTTGCCATAATAAAAATTTCAATTTGGAAAAATACATTTTAGACAAAGAAACTCATTAGTAAAGCCAACAGTAATATTTTGAATGATATTTTGTAAATATTCGCAAGCTACTTCTATTTTATTAGGGTAAAAATTGAAGTCTATGGATTTGCCATGTATTCAGCTGCTTCATAAGAGGTCACTGAAATATCTCCAGGACATTATAATCCCGATACTGTTCATTATTAATAAAGGTCCTTGTATCTACATAATTTCAAATTGAATTTTTTATTCAAACAAAAAATAAATTGATTACATACTTTCGAGTATGCATGAAATTGTTTGGTTTATATTTATTTCAGCTTCTAATTTCATTATAAAATGTAATTATGTAAAAAATTGAATCAATTTTTTGTTCTAATAAAAACTTCATATTTAAATTCTGTAGATACGTGGTTCTTTGTCAATAATAAACAGTATCGGGATTATAATGTCCTGAAGATATTTCTGTGACCTCTTATGAAGCAGCTGAACACATGGCAAATCCACAGATTTAAAATTTTCTTCGAATAAAATAGAAGTAGTTGGTGAATCTTCACAAAATATTATTCAAAATATTACTCTTGGGCTTAACTAATGAGTTTCTTTGTCAGAAATGTATTTTTCCAAATTGAAATTTTTTTTATGGCAAAAATTAATTTTTATTTTTTCATCACAGATTCTTTTCCAAACTCGTACATAGCTATAAAATGTCGTTCTCAAAAACTTTTCCAAATAACATTTTTCAATATTTTCCCAAATAAGTGTGTTTTGAGACATAATTTTTAAACTTTTTAAATTTCCCGCCAAACAAAAAAAGACGAACGGCACTGTACAACATCTTTTGGGGTTCCTTTTGATGCAAAAGCGATTGCATGTATCGACATTTGTCAAAATATTATATTAAAAAAAATTTCCATATGATGCGTACTTTCTGCCGGTCACTGTAGAGAAAAATAAAAACTTCGTAACAAAAAATTAATCCCACGAAAGAATAAAATGAAGCGAAAAAATTAAATGAACCTTTTTAGTCTCAATAACTGAGCTCCTAAACTAATTTAAGTAACTTATTTTGAGTCGGCGCCATACATACAATCCAGCAAATAAATCGCGTTAAGCGTAAAATGATGGCAGCGGGGTGCGCGGTGGCGATTTCCTTCGCCGGAAATTGCCGAGCGTTCTCGAAGTTAATAACAGCGAGACAGCTACCCGAACGGGTACACACGTGAGGGCTCACGTCGTTGCGAGTAGTCGTGCGGAGAGCGCCTTTTTTAAGTGTTATTTTTTATCGCTGGAGATTTCACGTTGCATTCTTATTTATTTTGTTTTGATCATTTCTTTAAAGTGGTTTAACGATCATCGTTGATTGTTTGTTTGTGCCGACTCAGAATTAGTCACTTACATTAGCTTAGGAGCTTAGTTATTGAGACTATCAAGTTTCATTTAATTTTTTGCTTTTCAGTTTTTTTTTTTCTTCGGTTTAATTTTTGTTAAAACATTTTTATTTTCAATTTTTTGTGGCTTAAATCTACTAATTGTTATCTACTTGATTTAAATAACTTTTCAAATACTTACTTACCCTCCTATTTTTCACAATTAACTGTTATATACTATAACTAGCTGGTACCAGTGACTTCGTCCGCGTCGAATTTCGTATTTTTTGTTACGACTATTACAAATTCACTCACCCATTTAGCGACAAAGTTTCTAAAATACTGAAACACATTCATTCATTTGTAATAAATACCTAAAATATCTAAGCTCCTAAACTAATTTTTATAACCCTAACTTGAAAACTAACGGTACCCCCCATACAAACTTTCAACTCTTCAGGGGATGAATTTAAAGAAAAACACTGAAATACATATTCCTTATATTTGTAACAAAGAATTCAAATGCCAATTTTTATGACCCTAACTTGAAAACTAACGGAATTCCTATACAAACTTCCAATCCCAATTAACACCCGTTCCACCCCTTTGGGGATTGAATATCCAAATACACTGAAACACGTATTTTTTATTTGTAACAAAGACTCCCAAATACAAATTTTCATAATCTTAACTTCAAAATTAACTTTCAACCCCCATTTTACCCCTTTAGGGTTGAATTTTCCAAAACCCTGAAACACATTTATCTTTATTTGTGAAGAAAAGCCCAAATACTAATTTCCATGACTCTTATTCCAAAACAAACTTTACTTTCACTTTCAACCCATCCTCATCCTCCTTTTCACCCCTTTAGGGATGGAATATCAAAAAATGTTTTGTTTTCAGGTCCAGCGGTTTGATCTGGGCGTTGATCGTACATCAGTCAATCAGTGAGTGAGTTAGTCAGGATATTTGTTAATATTACCCCAAACACGAGGTACCTGCTGTGAACGGTTGAGGACATTCCTCGACTGTCTTCTGTTTCCATTATCAGACTAATTTTGGGCCTCCATTATCTTTTAGTGTCATCAAAACTACACAAGTTTCAACAGTATCGGTTCACAGGCGTAAAATCAATTATTCATCCCCTATTTTGCTACCCTTCGGGATTCCATTTTTTTCATCAAAATCGGATAACCCAGTACAAAGTTATGCGTGGTAGAATGCATGGTGTTTCCCTTTTCAACATTAAAACATCCAAACATCCATCTTGAACGATGGAAATGTGTATCTTTCATTATCTGATTTGAGGAACACCCTGTTGATATTTTCAAGCAAATCAATGTTGATCACGTTCATTTGAAAAATCCCTTTATCCACTGGTTTCCATGCGGGAATTGTTTCCACTCAATTTGTTCCACTATATACTTTATACGGGGGATGATTTTAATTTATTTTGCCAATTTCCTTCATTATTCGACATGACTATGTACGATTTCGAACGAACCCTATATTTTGAGTTGAAGAAATACTTATTCAACTGACATTGGAAATACCATATCCATTTCAAGAATGTATAATACTTATAACAATTTCGAAATATCGAATAAACCGTTATTTTTGTAATGCTTGATAAAGCTTGATGATTACCACGCAAATATCGAAAAAAAAATGCCTTTAATTTATATTGATAAATCAAATTTCCGTGAATTCGAGGAAAAATCATCCTAGAAATGCAAAGAGAAGAAATGCTAACGATTTCAATGAATTACACCAAGAGTATTTCAGTATATGTGATACTGAGGAAAGCGATTCCAGTGAAGTCTTAGAACAAATATTATAGCAACCTCAAACAAGATCCCCGAGGATATGTTGATTCAGAAAAGGTTTGATGAACGTGACTCGGTTGATAACCAAAGTGCACAGAAAGGAAAACATGCAAGGACATGAAAAACTCGATCAAACTTTTATTTGGAGACGGTATAACATCTATCAGATATAGTTTGATGTCCGTGGCTTTAGCAGGGAAAATATTTGTTTTCTGTTAGATATTGAAAGAAATAGCTGAATTTTCATCGTAGATTTCCAAATACAAAGAAAAATATTCCTTCCAATATGCAATGCATGGTTATCTTGAATGATGGAAAAGTTTATACAGGGTGATTCAAAAGTACTTTGACAAACTTCAGGGGGTCATTCCTCACGATATTCTAATATGAATTGTCCGAATAAATATATGTCCGTAAACGCTTCGTTTCCAAGATACAGGGTGTTGAAGTTTTATTTTTATTTTTGTTTTTTTCGAATAACTTTCGAAATACTGACCTTAATTGAACGAAAATAAGTATTGAGAGATTTTTTGAGGTGTTGAATTCGAACCTGTTGTTATTATTGCACTCGTAGGGGGCCCATCTACACGTCTTTTTTTTTTTTAGAAGAATCATAACTTTTTTGAGCGTAATTCTAGCACATTTTTCAGTAAAAAAATCAATTCTTCTATCATATCTACGTAAAAAAGCTGCCCTTGTTACAAGTCGCCATAAACAACCGTTTTCTAGATATTTGGACTTGAAAATTTCAAGTCGATTATTTGATAATCGATGCGTGTTGAAGTTATTACCATTATTTTGCATTTTTCACAAGAATGCTTAGGAAATGAATTTTACGTTTTCGGGCATCTATTTATTTGGACCATTCATATTAGAATATTGTGAGGAATCACCTCCTGAAGTTTGTCAAAGTACTTTTGAATCACCCTGTATTCCATTATCTGATTTCAGGAACACCTTGTTGATATTTTCAAGCAAATGAATTTCGATGACGATTATTTCAAAAAGCCAGTTAAAATAGCAAAAAGTATGTTATATTATCTTTGTGGCTCTAACATTACTTCCCGAAAATAAATGTTGTTTTCAATCTAGCTTTTATATATGTTTCAACCTGAAATGTTCTTGTGTAAGTTGTCCGTTTCAATTCCAATCAAAGTGAAATTTGACCCACTTCTAGTTGCTCGATTAACGAAAAATTTGGCTGGTGTTCATAATTCCGGTGATAATGCATTATTAATTTTTTATTGGGGAAAAAGCAAGATGGCTGGCGAAATTTGTGTTCATGGTCGATTCAAAATTGTTATGTTGGGATTTACGGGGTCGAACATCATGAATTTTTTGTCAAAATTATCGAAATCCAAATGGCGGCTCCACGATTGCAAACGATCTCTGTGATTACAGTCTGATTCTTTTCAAAATTGGTATTGGGTTTTTGGGGTCGGAGATAATGTATTTAGTCGAAGATTATTGATTTTTTGTCAAAATTCATAATTTGAAGAAGGCGGCTCCAAGATGGCGGCTCCAAGATGGCGAACGAATATTTTAATTATGGTCCAATTCTATTCTGAATTGGCATGTTGGTGCTTTCGGGGTCGGACGTTACGAGTTTATTGCCAAAATTCATAAATTCAAGATAGCGTATATCATGAATTTACTCAAAGATAATTGATTTTTTGGCAAAATTCATGAATTGAAGATGGCAGCTCCAGGATGGCAGGCGAGTTGATCTTCAGATGATCTCCTCATTGAAGAACTAGAAAATTACAGGAAGAAGGCCTCATAATAACGATGCTTCAACAAAAATGTCTAGATTAAGGCGTACTAACTGAAATACTGTCAGATATTAGAAATTCAGGAAAACCTTGCCCATGCTTTGTTGGCCCAGGGTTATCATATTTGATATGTTCGAACCCTACTGAACATTGAAATGATCAGGTATAACGGTTAGATTTGATATATAATGAGTGATGCTACGATATAGGGGGTCAATTCCATATCAACGAGGAAGTTCGATATTCACGAGTCAGCCCATATTTGCAGTAAGGGCTAGCAAAGTTGTAAAATGTAGTTTCAACTTCTGAGCTGTCATTCCGGCAGAGTTGTATGAATAGTTCTAGGTGTGAGTATAGTTATTGTTGTTTATATTCATTGTTATTAAATGTTTATGTTTGTTCTGTTGATTCTAAGTTCATAATCTAGTTATCACAAAAGGTATCCTGAACGACCAACCTCCTTCAAGTCTTTTAAGGCCTGTTGAGACATATGTAGGAGACAATATCTCCAATATTTATGACAATACAAAATAAAATAATTAATTAAAAAAAAATCGGAGACAAGATTTTATTCAAATTCCCTAATAAGTGGAAAATATTGCTTTGGATGTGTGACGTGATCAACAGAGAATGTTTTCCTTTTCAACATGAACACCCCACAAGAGGGTATATTGAACGATGGAAGATAGTGACTGAAGTTCATCTTTCAGTCGCAGATGATTCCACATCTGGTTTTTAAACATCTTGTTCATATTTTCAAACAAAACAGAGTCCAGCTTTCGAACTTCAGGTACGTGAATTAGAGTTTTTTCAGGTATTCATGTTTGTCGCGGAGCCCCCCTTCCCCCTCCTTCTACTTGCTTCCTTTTTCTCACAAGAAGATATGTCCATAATTTAAAATTTCCCGGGGTGCACCAATGGTATCATTAAGCTTCATCAGTCTCTCTCGAAGGGACGACTCTCCTGGGAATGGCGTACTCTCACTGGCAAGTAGCTCTGAATCTGATAGTTCAGTTTGAGGGTGCGTTTGTCCCCCCCCCCCCCACCCCCAGTACTCCGTCTGCCGCCTTGTCTCTCCGTTTTGATTGTTTCTCTCAAGACAGGGCCTCTCGTACGGCCAGCTTCATGGTCATACTCTCTGCAAAATGGTCAGTACTCCTTATTTGGGCCGCCCTTGGCTCGGTGATTGGCTTCGCCGCTCTGTAGCATACATTGGTCCTGTCTGGGACGTCGCAATTCTCTTGTTTGTGGATAAGCATTTGGTGCACCTGGGCACGTTGACACGCATCTCCATTCTGCACCTCACAAACCCTATTCTGACAGTTTCTTTCTTAAGCAGCCCATTTGCGCTATCTTTGGATAGTGTGAAAGTGACTGATGCCGTGTTATTTGGTAGGGGTCTAAGGTCACTGATCCTGCCTTCAGGGGTATGGCTTCGGTAATCTCATCCTTGGTCACGTCGCTGGCCATGCATTCATGGAGTATTACCTCAGGGGGACCCTCCGCTCCCGAACTCTTGGTTTCAAAAGACCCCTTTCGATGTATCGCTGCTCTGAGTTTCGACACGGCCCTCGGAGCTCCATCGAGTGTAACGAGAATACTGTCATCCTTCGTATTGCCATGTCTTCGACCGCTGCGATCGATTCAGAGCCTTCGACTGCCCTCTTAAGCTTGCCCAATACCTCTATAGGATTTACCGCCTTCGCTCACGATGACTCTGTAAGTGCTTCTCCACCTATGGGTTCGCTTCTGTTGGGAGGTCATTTATATTTCTACACGGGTTTCGCCCGAATGAAAGAGAGACTACGCTAGTTTCCGTAGTGTTTCGATGTTTATTCTTTTGGTATGTCAGTCGCGTTTTGTAGCAGGATGAGCTTTTTCCAGAGTTCCCGGGGGGTCCCATCCAAACAGATCTCTATGACTTTCCCCTTGTAAGAAGTACCTGTTTCCCTTACCCTGGCTGTCTGTTTCAATATTCCGAAGACTCCTCTTTTCTGCGGGAGATCCGGATACTTCTTTTTATACAGTTTTTTTGAGCTGTTAACCAACCCGGATCATCGGGTTCTATTATGAGAGCCTTCACTACTGAATTATCGCTGTTCAAGGGGTTGTCCACTACTATCTGCGTGTTTATGAAGACAGAGTGATTCCAAACCATCTTCTCCACCTTTAGGAACTCGTTATAATCTTTTTTGCACATCACTCTTCGGGTAAGCTCAACCTCGATTTAGGCTACTTTCGCTGCTGTACCTTCCTACGCATCTCTAATGTAATCCTTGTCACCCTGGAGTTCTGATAATTTTTCTCTCGCACCCCTACTTCTTCGTCTTCAGTCTTAAGAGATATGGCTGCTAGCAGGTATTTCGTCATCAGCCGACTGGATATGCTCCTTAGTGTTCTTACGAGTTCGTTTATTCCCTTGCACATTTCAGGAACATCCCTTACCTATCGTGTTACATGGAAATATGGTCAACATGTGGTTGACCTCAGCTTGTCCATCTGCCATTCCCTGTCCTGTTTCTTCGGCTCTCGATCTATCTCTTTATTGACTTCTCGCACACCTCGTTCCACATGAGATCCACAATCTCGACGTTTCCCCATCTCCTTCGCTGTTCCTGAGGAACCCAGAAGAGAAGAGTGTTCTGGACTTCGCCATTCTTTCCCTTTTGATTCTCCCAATAGTCCTAACTGGGTTTGTGGTCTTTTTTTTTGTTGTTCATTTTTAACCAGTAGTTCGCACGAGGAGCATGGGAAATTTTCCACCTGGTCCGGCGAGCATCGTTTGGGACACAATTTTCACCCCAGTGCCATGCATCCCTTCGGCGCGATGGTGCTACACCTTGGGATCCGGGGTCACGGTGGCCCTTTCTGCTTTCCTTGCCCGGACTTTGACCAAGGGAGACAAGAGGGACCGGTAGGAAAGAAGACATAGCCGCCTCTCCTATGACTTGGTAGTGTGAATGATTGCCCCCTTTGCCCCCGAGTGCTCTAATGGCATCGGGAGCTGGAGAAACAATAATTTATCTGAAAAATAATATATAAACTAAAATAAAAAACAAAATAAAAAATGACTACATGAACGAGTCCGAAAACTGGTACACTACCGAATTATTTCACGTTTCCCGACATTGGTATAAAGAATTGAGGGTTATGCCTGAAAAAAAGCGTTTTCTTTACATTAATATATTGAGAATCTCGTGAATGATATGAGTGGTGTTCCAAACCTTGAAATCTTCGAATCATTTTCAATTTTGTTTCAATTTTGGTTTATATGCATGAATATAGTTATTCCTCAGAGAAATGACATGAGAACTTTTATATAGAATATATTGACAAACACAAAATATTCACTTGAAATTTGTGTTCGTTCAATTAGTTTCAAAAACACGAAAACACCCAGAAATAACTATACGATCGGACATCCTGTAACATGCCAGTTATGGCAATCTGTTCGTCTACATTCATGATAACTTTCCCAAAGAATATGAACTGGATGACGAAGATTATGCTACAGTCGCTGCTTGATTTATGAATTTCCGAAAATATAATTGGTAAGTCAATTTCCTGGATTTCTGAATAGAAAGCTGGGATGATTTCATTTCAATTCGTTTTTCAGAAGCCTCAATGATATAATCAGTTTATTATTTTATACAATTACTAATTTATCACCCCTCGTCTTGACTTGTAGGCATTCTCGAAACGTTTGTCAATAACTGATGTTTGATTCGCGATTGCTAAGAAAAGAAATACTTTTAGAATCTCTCTCCTTGATTGAAAATGAAACACACCCATTCATCGCGTTTCGAGAAAAACATTTCAGAGAAGAGGCCAATTGGCTGATGAATATTCTCTATGGATGGCGATAAAAAAATATATGTGGGAATGAAAGGAAAAAAGCCATTCAGAGAAATATTTTCTCTCGACTCATAAGATTGTTTTTTTTTAGTGACAGTGACGAGTAGAAATGAGCTCAGGCAATATTGAAATGAGATCCAAACAAAGAAACATTCAACACAGAGTGAAACTTGAATTTTGGAATGAGAATTTGTTGCCATTTTCGACTCACCATATATTATTCATAGTTATTCCTGCAGTTAGTAGAAAATGCACATATCGAAGGGATCGTCATAATTTCTTGGTTGTATGAGCACTCATGATCACGAAGTAACGAAACCAGCCACCAGTGGCTCACCAGTTTCTGAAATGGAAGACAAGCATGAAACAATCAACGAATGAAACATGTGTCGAGTAAAATATTTGAAATACATTGCAATGGGAATTTTTGATCTTATTCAGTATCAGGAGTTTTATAATCGCTCCAAGAATTTGAAATTTTGTGTTTTAGTGCGGTACCGATTACAGTGGAGATGCCCAAACCAAAGTTCGCTATTGATATATCTTTCATGGGTTATAAGAACAATAGTAACTCTCGGACACTGATTTCACTTGAATAGAACGAAAATGCAATGCAAATGGACGGAAAAATATAGGTGAAAGCGGTGGAGAGAAAGTATTCTATTTTGAAAAGGGGTTTCTTTTTACTGCGATAGAATTTTGTGAATGATCTCAGAAAAACGTTCGCCAAAGGAGGGGTGAATATGTTTAACGATAAAATATCACCTGAAGAAGCTACTGCATCGCAAACCATGTTGTGAATTCGAATACATATCCTGTCGAAATGTAATCGTGTGTTGTTATTCAAAATTACTATGGATTTTCATCAAGTAACAGCCGAGGCAATCGAAAAAAAAAGGGTGATTATCATTGATCTGATCTGATCGGATCGGATCGGATCGGATCGGATCGGATCGGATCGGATCGGATCGGATCGGATCGGATCGGATCGGATCGGGGGGGATCGGATCGGATCGGATCGGATCGGATCCCAGGGTCGGTCCCGGGTCGGGTCGGAAACGGATCCCGGGTCCGGGGGATCCGGGTCGGATCGGGTCGGAAACCCCATCGGAAACGGGTCGGAAACGGAGGATCGGATATCGGATCGGGTCAGTCGGATCGGATCGGATCGATCCGGGTCCCAATCCCCGGGTCAAATCCCCAAAACAGATCCGGGGAAACCGATCGGGTCAGATCAGATCAGATCCCCGGAAACAATCGGGTCAGATCAATCAGATCAGATCCCAAACGGATGAAACGATCGAATCCGATCCCAAACGAAACAGATCGAAACAAAGATCCCAAACGAAACCGATCGAGAAAAAAAATCCGGGTCCGATCAGATCGAAACCGGAAACGAAACGATCAGATCCCAAACGGGTCCCGATCCC